>VWPU01012101.1:440926-547858 GCA_013398955.1 Callaeas wilsoni
GAGGAGAGGAGAGGAGAGGAGAGGAGAGGAGAGGAGAGGAGAGGAGAGGAGACAAACCCAATGTTGCAAGCCAAAGTACTTTTCAATCATTTACATTTTCATCAAAAGGCAAACATATCATCAAAATATTTTCTATTTTAAGCATAAAGTTATCATCTCCTTTTAGAATATATTTGGCTTGCTCTGCTCTTTCTATATGCTGGTATGAACTAACAATAGTTTTATTTTCATTATCTGGTAAATCTATTATCTTGAAATACCCTTCTGTAACACTCTTCTAACACATCTAAAATTAATATATTGTAAGGCAACAGTAGCCAAAAGCTACATAACCTCTCTTACACATTAATTTTTAATCTGGATATGGAAACAAGGCCTCAAAATATGAAAATCCATTCTGACCTTTTAAACAGAAGATAAGTATTTGATTCATACTTGATAAATGAGTTTTTAAGATGGAAATTTTTAGGAGGAACTACTAATTATAGTGCAACCTCCATTATTTTCACCTTCCAATCTTGCACATTTTTTAGACAACACTTTTTTCATGAAATAAAAATTTGTAATAGTTTTATAAACTTTAAGCATCTTTTCAAATAATTCTTAAGGTTCTAATTTCTCAGTCCAATTACACTGTATCCTTACACTGTTCTTATGAAAGGAAGCGTGCTGCTGCTAGTCCTTCACTCACATCAGCAAAAAGCTTTTTAAATTTGCAACAAACAAGATTGGGACTTAAAGAGATTTTCTTTTTGAGTATGGCTGTTAAACACTTACTGCTACCATTTAGAATATAAAGAGGGAACTGTGTGATATATGTCAAGCACTGATCAGAAATATACTGAGCAGAGGCGTCATGCAACATTTATATCAGCAATAGGCATTTTTAATTGAAAATTTAACATGAAAAGATTTTGTTATGCAACTTTAATCTCAGCTGAACTTTGGGAAGTTGTTATGATGAGCCTTCTCCAGTATCAACAAAGGGAGCTGCAGCGTGACGGAGGCTGGAGCACCTTCATTCACCTCAGAGCACCTCTGGGGTTCGTCCAGTCCAGTCCAGCCCCACTCTGAGCTGGGTCCGCCAGATACTACTGCTCACAACCATGTCCAGCCATGTTTTGAATATCTCCAAGGATGGAGACTCCACAACCTTTCTCAGCAACCTGTTCCAAATTTGACCAGCCTCACAGCACAAAAGCTTCCTCTAACATCTGAATGGAATTCTCTGTATTTCAATTTTTGCCCGTTGCCTCTTGTCCTGTCACTGGGCACCACTGAGAAGAGTCTGCTTCTCTCTTGCTCGCTCCTCCCTGAGCCTTCTCAAGTCCGGGCTAAACAGCTTCTGCTCTCTCAGTCTCTCCGTATTTGCCAGATACTTCAATGACTGAAGCCGTTAGCATCCCTTTCAGAAGGCAGTGTGTGTACCATGTACGGGACTCAGAGTTGGATGATTCAATGCACTAAAGTTCACTGTGCCTTTTTTTGTAAGGTTGTGTACTTCATTAATAACCTTATTGAAGTGGTGTGGTGAAAGAATCACATTTTAACTT
The DNA here is from genome assembly GCA_013398955.1 of Callaeas wilsoni. Classification (NCBI taxonomy): domain Eukaryota; kingdom Metazoa; phylum Chordata; class Aves; order Passeriformes; family Callaeidae; genus Callaeas; species Callaeas wilsoni. The sequence continues at coordinate 442,480 of VWPU01012101.1, forward strand.
TCCATCTAGCTTGTATACAGACTTTTGCAGAAATTCTTCTGAAATTTGAATCATCCGGTGTGTATATCAAGATATACTGTACAGAAATCTAAATTTATATTTCATTTTCCATAAAACGTGCCATGGTTACCACAAATGGCAGTTCATAATCCCATTGGAACTGACAGAAAGAAAGCAGTGAACATTTTTATCTTTCACATTTCCTTTTAAACTTGATTCCCAGAACTCCTGTGTTCCAGTCTATTGTTACTCTAATGTGAGGGCTAACAAGTTTATTGACTTTATAGATAGTTTTCAATTAAGAGGAAAGAAAAATTCTTAGAAACAAATTGCTGCTAAGATCTTCTGTCATCAGTGAGAACATCTCTCAATTAGAGGGTAATAACTGTCTCCAACAGAAATATATTCAGAAACTGGCTCAAGAATTATTGTCTGCTCGTATCAGATACCATTTCAAGTGCAGATGAATAGACATTTCCACTGTAGGAAATAAAATGAAAAGCTGAGGCAAAGAAAAAGCTCTGAGCGAGAAGAACAAGGCACAGGCAAGTAAGGCAGTAAAAAACCTGGTATCAATGCAGATGGACCTTTTAGGGCACTGACTTAGGAACTGACAAGCATCTTCCCAAAGGAGCTGGCACACTGGCCTAAAAGACAACAGCCATTTGCAGTTAAGAACAGAGAGAACCAAAGTCACAGAACACATGAAGACTCTTAGTGTGTGTACATTTTTGCTTGAAATGGAGAGGGGGATATCACTTCCAGGTCCATCAATTACATCCAAATCCTCTAATTTTGCACTTCTAGCCAACTGCTCTGTCAGTTATAAGAGTGTTACGACTGGCTGATTTGAAGGTGTCTATTTCTTATTTAAAAGGAATGTCTTCCATAAATTATGTTTCTTTTCCATATTTTCTCTTAGTTTTGCCTTTTTTTGCTAAGGCTTGATATTGAAAACCTGGTAAATAAAGGCAATGGATTTTAGCAAAATAATGAAGAAAACTTTTAGCCAAAAAGGATAGCAAAATTTTACTATAAAATTATGTTTACTCAAATTATATTATTAAACTTCCACTCATGACATTAAGAATGTTTTATGCAATGAAAAACTGTATCCTTTAGGAAATTTTAAAGTGTATAACACTAGAGAGATATCATTACCTTGCTTTTTGTCAAAGTTATATTGTTCAAATTTAAAATTTTTTATCTATTCTCCAAAGGCTGTCTTGAAAAGAGTATTTTCTTCTACTTTATCATTATCGAAAGTCTATTTTTTCTAAATTTATTATAAAAGCATGACTTCTGTTCATAAGAGAACAGTAAAACTTATTTTCAGCAGTTTAAATGCACCTCCATATTAAAGATATTACCAAAATAGAATGAAATACATTAGTATGTACCATAAATTTCTGTCTAATTCCAGATATAATTGAAAAAATTGGTATGAATATATAAAGTAATTCTGCTTCTATATTTTATCAATATATATAATTACGCCATTAGTGCCTCAATAATTGGACATAATATATTACTCATTCTTAATGAAAAAAATGTACATATTTCAGTAGACAAGTTGTTGCTAAAAACATCCTTATTTTGTTTCAATATCCTTTTTGTTTCCAAAAGATTAAATAATACAATAACCTTTTCCTTCAAAATATCTAGATTGTTTTTCTCAAACATAAATGATCTAGATGAAGATTAAAATATTGAATTAGCTAATTTTCTCTGTAGTTATTCACACATTCATCTGCACATTATGTATTCATATGCCATAAATATATCAGTCAATACTAAAGAAATCTGAGAACAAGAAGAAAATATGGTAAATGATTTTTTTGTTCTTTTGCCATAAATAGCATTTCAGAGAGAAAACAGTTGTGCCAAATTCTAAAGCTGCTCTGTGTCAATGGTTTATGGAAGTTTATAATATAAAACACATTCTTCAGGATTTCAGCTCAATTTTTTCCCTGATGTAATATTAATACTTTCATAAATATTACTGATAAGATTCTGAACAATATTATTTCCAACTTAAACTTAACTTCTTTCTCCCACAGTATAATAATGATGTCATTTAGCCCACTAGAGTCAAAGTGAATCATGCTATTAATATAGTAGACTATTAAATGCAAATCTAAAGAATCCTTTGAACTATTTCTTTAAAGGTTTTCTACCCTGTAGTGGTTCCATGACAGTTCTTTTGAAGGGCAATGCAGAGGAAGGTCAACAGTCTGAAAAAATGAAAATATAAGTTCAGATCCCAAATATATCTTCCTTTCTAGACCACAGACATATCCTCCTCTTCTTTCCACTCAACTGTTATAACTGTTAACAAACTTCAACGTACCAAGGGGCCATTGCCATTTCCAGGGAGCAATTTAGTGAAGAAAGCAAAATCTTTTGTTTTCCTATTCCACTTGGGAAAGCACATAGTGGAAAGCAAAATTAAGGCTCACCTCCAACATCAGAGGAATGTGTCATTTGTGAGGGACAGGTTGGGAGAAGATATTGTGAAGAATGCAACATTACAGTGATGTTTTATTTTTGTGCATCCATTTTAGCAGAAGTCTTCAATCTTGTTCTTTAAATATTATGCAATCAAATTGTAAAATGTAGAAAAGTAAACTGAGGAAGAACAATAAATATTTAATTCTCTGTTCGGAGATTTGGGCTGGTTGTGGGGTTTCTGTAGTAGGAAAAGAAGAAAATAAATCGAGGAGGACAGTGAAGAAAGAAACAGTCAAAACAGTAAATTTTGCTAATATGTGCTAATATATGTTGCCCTAAGGAAGTTGGTATAATAGAGATTATTTGTTTTGTGGAATAGAAGCCGACAAGAGCAAAAGCATGATTTTGCTGGATGCTATAGAGTGTGCAACATAATGCGTATCTCCAGCAGTTTACAAAACAAATATACATTCTATCCTTAATCTAATCTGCAAGTGAAATCTTCTCAGTCAATATTGTTAAAGTACAAGATATGCAAGTTCAAAATTCTTCCCATAATTCTGTGTGATTTAATTTTTATAGTGGCCAATCTGGAAATATGGAAAGTCTCAGCAACTTCTCCAGCTGTTAATAATTTCCTTGATCAACTTATAAGAAATAGGAGTATCACCCAGAGTACTGCCACTTAGAGATGTAAGGTGAAAATTTACATGGCCAGTGTAAAATTAAATTTTTAGCAAAAGTGACGAAATCAAAGTTACCGTAAAATATTTCCCTGCTGACATAGTGTCAAGTGAACACTTCTTATAATTAAGGACAGAAATACTTTCCCATTTTCATTTTCAAGACAAGCTTAATTAAAATAAATATTGAGAGAAATCAGACATGTATGGAAGAAAAAGTCTTCCAGTGAGCAAAAGATAATCCCTAAGGGATAAAGTTACAGATTCAAGGAACATGTTAATGAAACCATCGTGTTTTAAGGCCATGACAGTATTGGCACTATAAAGCATCCATATAGCACCGACAGGAATAGCAGTACTATCACATTAGCACTACATTGTTCTGGTATTTTGTGTAGTTTTGTGCAGAAACCTTGGCACTGGACTAATCTCATTAGTGTACTGTGCTTTCTAGTGGTTTGGCTTTATTTTGACAGGATCTAGTGGTAACAGAGCCACTTTCCTTGCAAAACTCTTCTGCACATATTTTTGATCACAAAACCTATGTGATTTTAAGGACTGACTCTAAGCATAATAATATATTGAATTTGTTTATGAATTGGAGAAATAAAAACACAAAGTTTGGAAGAATTTTAAGTTTGTGACCCTGCAAAGACTAGCATATTTGATTTTAATCCCTGTTCACGTTTGAGTCACAGTCATATAGATTAAGAATACTAAGTCAAGGGAAGTGATGATGCTGGTGAAACTGCGCCCTTTTATTTACGATCTGGTGCACCAGCAGACAGCATCAGCAAGTGCATTAAGAAAATGAACTTTATGTACAGGTTTTTGAGGAAGCATGCCCAGAAACAACCCCTTCACCTTTTTTACATGTGTAGTATAGGTTCCTGAAGTATTTCTTGGAAAGACACTGGTGGAAAGATTTCTAAGTAAGGTAGATGTCTTTCTACTGTGTCAGTGTCACATCTGGCTCTAACTAGATGCAGAGGGTTACTGAATACTGCTGATTCTGCCTGAATGTGTCAGACATGACACTTAAGCCAGTGTTCTCCAAGGGAAATATCTTCTCGGGCCACTTGTCTATGCCATATTTCCAGAAGGTGGGCAGACAAGGATTGGAGGTACCATGACACTGAAGAGCTACAGCTCCAGAGGGTGGCAGCCTGCTCAGTCACAGGAAGGAAAAAAAAGCTTAGACATCTAGAAAGTAAAGATAAAGTAATTGTAGGTCTCTCAAAGGGAGTTTATCACAATCCTCTTTTCCTTCCAGTTTACTCTTTTCTTTGTTTGAATAAAAGCAAGCATGCAAGTAAGCAGTAAAATGCCCCTGGAAAAATTCAATTATACAGACAGTTTCACTTATGCCTCCACTTGCTCCCATGGAGTGTATTACGCACGATGAGTTACATCAGTATATAGCACGCTATTTTCCCCTTGAATCTCAGTATATCCTGAGGGAGATTTTTCTGAGGGGTGGGGATGCTTTTTTAGAATTGGAAATCTCCCTTGGGGAAGTTTTCATGTCAGCTAAACAATCTATAGAAGTGTACAAGTGTTCTGTATTAGAGTTTCTACATAGCCTTATGCATACTACATTTACTTCTCCCATGTGTTCTTTTTCCTTTGGATTTCAATCTCAAAAATATTTTTGTTAGCAGAATTTTGTGAATATTTCCAAGTTTGAGTCTTCAAGATTATTGTTCTTCCCAAAAGAGATACTACCAGTGCCAACACAACTCATGGATGACTGTATGTTATTAATGTTGGAATTTACCTTTTTCTTTTCTGATGATACTGATAGCTCAATATTAAGAATTGAAAAATAATCTTTTAATTTCATTGTTTTTATCTACCTGTCTGACAAGTTCAATTGATTTGATTGCTACTGGATATATCTTTTTCTACCTAAATCTTTGCTGAAAAGAAAGGAGTATTTATTCTATGTTCTCTGTGCTGCCTGGTTATTATCCTGGCAATTGTTATTGCAAGCTTAAAGTATTCTCTTTATTGTGAAAAGGGATTACATGGAGAAAGTATTTACATGCCACATTATGCACTACAGTAATGAACATCTCTGTTTTTGCTTCCCTCATTTCCATCGTCCAGTATGTCAGGTCTTTTATTTGACCCTGAATGTTACAATTGTTGGTTTAATTATCCATAATGGAGATCCATGTGTTGCAAAAAGCTTCATTCAAACCGGGATACTAATGTGACCTCTGTTAATTCACTGCAAACCGCTCTGACAACTTCTGGGTTCATTCCCAGCCATATTGCTGTAGGAGATTCCTTCTTACAAGTCATGCCCGTGTTCTGCACTCTAACACCGGCTGGTGCCAGGTTCCCACACTCCTGGGTCCATTGTCCCTGATGCCATGCTCTGGAGGTGGCAAGGCTGAGCAAAGGCTAGGCATGCTGATGTAGTGCCCACCATTTAGTTTTCCTTGCTGTGACAACACTGTTCTATAAAGAAGATTCTTTTGGTATTAAGTCTCCTCAATTTAAAAACAGCAGAGAAACAAGGCAGCTCCTTCACTAGAAAAAAAAATGGAGCTGAGAAAATCATATTTGGCTAAGTTACAGTGCTGCTACTAACCTTAGCACTGAATATATCGCTTCAGACCTCCTGTCTTCAGTTCATTAGTCAAAACTCTTCTGACACAAGCATGGTTTTGGTATGTTTCTATCTCACAGCCCTTGTTTCTGTCAGTTTTGATGTTGTTGCTATGTATAAAATCAAACTAAGTCTTGTTTTACAATCCCAGTGTTGCCTGTGGAATCTGAGCAGTGCAAGAGCTCCATTAGCAATGTTATTCTTCTCTATGGTCACTGTCACACTCAATTTAGCTCCAGTTTTATTTTTTGCCATAAAAAAGCATTCCTGGTCACAGTAATTCTGTTACCACAATGATCTAAGAGCCAGTAAAGGACATTAATGAATTAACAAAGTACATGGCTTAGTGCACAGTCTCCAGGCGATGCTTCACCGAGGTGGGAGGGCTGAAGGCTGTATCAGTAAGTGCGCATCCCTGGGGATGACCACAACTCAGTGAGCTGTCTGAGAGTGGTCTGCTGTGGCTGGCCATCAATTCACAGACAGACTCTCAGGGGCTTGGGTTCTGAAGTAAAGGCAGGACAGAAAAGACAGTTCAGAGGGCTCTGGGAAGAAATTGCAGACTGGACTCTGCTGGTAAGAAGACCTCTGTCAAGAAAAGGAGCTTTAGAATAAAGCAGTTCTCCCATCTCCTGTAAAATACACTTTCCAAATGTCATAAAACTCATGGATTGAAAACACATGCTCATGGCCATCTGTTTGTCCCTCTAGGGAGACATGACCACTGTTCGACATGAGAGTCCAGCATTTTGTCCTGTCTCTATGAGAAGATTATCACACTGGCAACCAAGGGATATTCATCCCATCCCCTTAGTTGTCTGTGGGTGTCTCTCAGCTCTTGGGTGCTCTGTCATTTTGAATCCCCTGTTGCTTGCACCAGAAAGGGAAGGGTGAGAATCACTCAGCATTTGACCAAGACTCTGCCTGAAATTGATGGTGACTTAATGATGGTACAAAGATATGAAAGGAAGGCATTGTAAAAACATCAGGTAGTGAATTATTTCTATAAACTGTTACCATATTGCTGGGCCTAGGAATGAGATCCACATATAGTATATTGTCAGTCGGTCTTCCTGTGTTATCAGTAATGACTCAGGCACATATTAAAGACAAATGAAAACTGAAGCTCCTATTTTCCTATTTTCATATATATCTAAAATGCTAGTAATTTAAAAGCAACTCTGAAATAATGAAATAATGCATTAGAGGATAAAGTATAAATAAGTCAAAATCATTATCAAGGCTATATTGTGCTGTACAAGTAGAGGACAAGAAATATATTCCTGCTTCAAAAGTGCAAGGCAGGCAGTAATTACTGCACACCTCCAGTCTACTTTTTCTTAAGCCTTCTATAAGACAAAAGTGTGGTAGAAGGGGTGAAAATACTTGATTTGTCTAGTATGCTAAAAGTAAAGTTTTACATGTTCTTCCTGATACTTTTCATGTTAGGCCCACGAGCTTTATAAAGGCGAACAATAAGAGCTGGAAATCTTCTATTTCTCTCTACCACAATCTTCTGCCTTTTATTCCAACATTTTGTCATACCTTTTAAAATATTATAAACATGACGATTTAGCAGTCACTTTCTCCAACATTCTAGCCTCTTTCATAGTTTTAGGACAAGGAGAACTGGAAATAAAAGCACATATTAAGAGCCTGACACATGAAATGTGGTGGCACATCTGGCTTCTCCAGATGTGAGGAGATTGACAGTTGTCTATTGAAGTGACAAAGAGAAGCCCTACAAAAAAGCTGAAGAGGATACAGTGATGAACACAAAAATCCGAATTTCCAAATGGAGAGTTCACTCCAACCCTGGCTCTGGACATCCTTTGAAGTTCTGGTTAACTCAGTCCCTCCATTCCTCAGGTATCTACCTGAAAAGTCATCCTCTCACATAGTCCTTTGTCTTTAGGGTCTTCAAGGGGAAAAGTTATTTTGTGTGGCTGTCATTCAAGACAGAGATGCTTTAGGCAACAGAGTGATACTTTCTCCTCCCTTCCATTCCTGAAGCACAAATTAAAAAAAACCAAAAAACGAAAACCAAGCCACCAGCAAAATCAAAACCCAAAATGTACATTTTTCAGAAACTAGGAATCACAGAATTAATATTCCTGTACATATATACATTATACTAGATTTATTCATATAATCTTCACTGTTGCTAAATACGATGGAAGTTAGTATCTGAAAATGAAGTTATAGTAAGAGTATATATGGGGCCTTAGCAGTTATAAAAGTGGGAAAACACACAGACAGTTGGAGAAACTAAGCACTCCATTTTATGAGAAGAGTACACAGAAGAACAGAGAAAGGGTCCAAAGGCCATGAACATTAAGGTGAATTGTTCAGCAGATATGTTAGCGCCTCAGTATTGAGTACAGAAGAAACCTAGAGGACTAGGCTTTGATGAGACACTTAACTTTGAGATGGCACAAGTTGTTCAAGCTAAACCTTACCCTAAATGACAGAGTGACCTTAGACAGTAGAATGTGAACATTCATTTTCCAGGAACCTTTATAGGAAAGACTGTTCTTCAAATTCTATGCTTTCTTGACCAGGAATTCTCTTTAATTTAAACTGCGGAGCTCTCAGCACCTTGTAGGTATTATACTGATGAATGAAAAGTAACAAAACAATGCTTGTGTTTCCTGTGAGCAATCATTAGCATGAAATAGTAATGTTTCATGGAAAGCAAACCATTTTTTGTGCTACACAGTCAACCAGTGCAGAAACTTGACAATAAGAATTACTGGGAGATGCCTGTTTCAGAGCTCCATTCAAAACCATGTTATAACTAAGAAAGTTTTGGAGGCTTTTTTAGCTTTTTTTCCCTGATGTTCTTCAGAATATGAATAAAATTACTCAGTGGAGGAATTTGTAACAGATGGTTGCCATTTCAGCCTCAGATGGCAGAAAGCCCTAGAACCAAGCAATTACAGAGTTCTTTGATGCAGAACCAGCTGAACAGATTTTAATAATTTCTTCCAAATTGGAGCCACCTGGCCCCCCAGAAAGTGCCACAAGCTGGATGATAGTGGAGTGCAATAAAAATATATTCCTGATGTCACCAGCATGGTTTTGGTGACAAAATCATGAAGACCAATAGGAAACAATGTGAAAATTACCTTTTTCTTTCTACTATTAATGCAATGAAATGTTGCAAATGGCCCAGTAAAATAATTTTTAAAATACTCTGAGGCAAGACTCTTTTGTTTTGATTTTCCTTTACTAGAACATTTTATCTCCTGTCGAAGAATGCTGTACAGGATATGGATACTCAACAACATCAGCTTTTATTGCTCACCTTTTTAAAACTCATGGGCCTAACTCAGAAAGGATTTAAGAAGCACATGTAAAATGTGCTTTCCTTTGGGAAATTAAAATATATTCCCCTAGATGCACCGCGTACCCTAGAGAAGCCACTACGCCAAACCCACTGGTATGACACTTCTGTGACAATTCTCCTGCATAGAGAGAGAAGGAAAGGGGTAGCCTATGTTATTTCTAAGGTTCAGCTTCACTTGAGTCACCTCCAAATTCTTCCATTCTCTTCTCATTCATTCAGCTCTGTCTCTGCTGTCGTACGGTTATGTCTACCTCAGGCTTGGCAGAGCCCTGTCCCAATGTTGTCCATGCCTCCAGTACAAGGGAGCTGCAGCCTGCCAATTGCATGGCTCTGGCACCGGATATTAGTGCTATGTTATGTGTGGTACAAATGCTTTGCAGGGGATCTGGTAAATCAGTTTGCTCTGGTGGCTGACAGCTCTGGTCCAATGAGCCAATTGTGCTCGATAAAGCTGAGAAAACAGAAAGGAATTTTACAATGTTGTCCCTAGACTTCATAACCTAGGACTTCTCCCATCCTGTGGGTCAGTTTTTCTTAAAACCTCTCCTTCTTGGTAAAATTAACTTCTTGGTGTAAAATGTTAAAGTAATTTTGACTGTGTTTGTAAAATATCATGTATTCCCGCGAATTTGAATTTTGAGTGTAGGAGCATAGAGGGGACTGTAAAAATGCTAAATATTACAAACTAATCTGGTGAATTGATTTGTCTGAGTTTATAAATTTAAGTCTGACCACTGAATCTATCTTTGGTAAATTTACTAATTCTCTATGTACTAAAGAAAGCTTGTTTTACAAATAATGTACCAGAATAGCATTTCTGAAGAATAAATTTCTTCAAAAAAGTAACAAGATGGATAAATAAAATTATCTGATTTTCTCAGCTGACAGTGTTTTTGAACTGTAGTGAAATGGGGTGAGTAAAAGTGCGGGGGAAGAAATGCCATGATTTTCTTTATGGAGAGACATCTCCTGATCCAAACTGAGCATTTAAAAGGCTAAAGCTTACATCCCAGGGCTGTATGTACAGAATAGCCAAGATAACACATTTTTAACTTGGCTACTTTTATATGTTTAGAATCAGATTTCATTTTCATGAAAATCAAAATCAGAAAACTCCCTATGCATAGAATACACAAACTCAGTACAGACATCACACATCCTTCTGGTTTTCTTTGTCCAAATTATATTTGACTGATTTATGTTATGCTATCATATACAATAGCTTTTTACAATGTATATCTGGCAAAGTTATCCATAAAACTCAATACAATAAACATTATAGTGCAATCATTCAGTTTTGGTTTGAGATTTGGGAATTAGTTCCATTTAAGTGGACTGCTTTTCAAAATATGATCCATTCAATTGCATGCTTTCTCTCTTCATTGGAACAAACTCAGTAACAGAGTATACTTGTACTCAGTACATTGCAACTCAGTTTGAGCTCTTTGTTTCCTACAAAAAGGAATCAGTAGAATCAAACCTATTAGTGACCATTTTTACAGTCAGCACAAAGTGAGGTCAAATGGAAAGCAAACATCTAATTTAATTCCCATGTCTCATAGGATACTTTCACATAAAAGATAAAATGTATAAAAAGACTTAAACAGAGTTACAGTGCAATCTATTTTCAGACCTTTTTTCACCTTCACTGTAAACAGAGAGACAAAACATCAAATTTGCCTGTAGTCCTCTCTAATCTTTCACATTCTCCCTCAGTGTTCGTTACATTATTTTCAAATGCCTTTTACACCCCTGCAATTTCTGTAAAAGAAGTTGGAGTGTTCTATTCCTGTTCCAAGCCTGAGCATTTTAAAGTTGCAGGATGGCAACATCCAAATTATGTCAGCCATGTTATGATGATTAAGTGTCATGATGCTGCAATAGTGGGGAATTAAAGGGGAATGTCTGAACTTCCTGATGCAGAAGATAGTGCTGCTGAAAGAAAAGAATTTGGAAATGCCCACTAGGAGAGAAAAAATTATGGAGAAATTGCTGATTTGTTCTGTGAACAAACTGCAGTTAATGGTGCATACATGTGGAAAGAATGTGCAGCCTTTAGCTTTCTTCTTGTAGTGTAGCTTCACTCAAAATAAGGGTGAAGGAAGGAGGGGTTGAAAAAAGAAACTTCTTTGTGCCTTTGCAGCACCTCAGATTGGTAAAGATAATTGGGAAATGGTTGTCCTAAACAGGTGTCTGGTATGGAGGGCTGGAGGAAGATTTATTCCTTAATTTGGAAATACAGTTGCAGTTACCATTGCCTGGTTGCTGTGGAAAGAGCAGCTACTGCATGTGAAATCTGACAGTGTTATTCCTTCAATCTATAGTAAAGAGATACGTATAAAGCACCTACGGTTACAAATACTTGGGTTTTTTTGTTATAGTACTATGTAAAGCACACTGTGACTGGCAAACATAATGAATTCTGATTCCATTTGAAAGAGCTAAACTAATTGTTAAAAAACCCCTGTTAATCACATTATAATATGGACAAATCAATGATATGTTAAACTCTAGGACAGCATTTATGTTAGATCAGAGTATGAGCTATTAGGCTGCAGAGTTATTGGCTTGTTTAATTTGACTCATTATAATATTGATTCTTATTTTCCATCAGTGACGACATAATATTCATGAGATTTTGCACACTTCTCTAAAACAATTTGGCATAGTTTCTTGCCTTGTAATTGCTGAAATTTGACTGAAAAAACTCAGTAGATAATTGCCTAGATCTCTCTTGAAGACAGGGAATATACCCTCCACCCCTCCACACTGTGTGGATCACACTCAAGACGGGTGTAGCCATGGCGTGCTTCCTCATTCTGCACAGCTGCGTTGTGATTGATGTGTGGTTGCCATGGAAAGATCACCCTGTGACTCCAGCAGTTCATCCACGTTCCACAACTCACAGGCTGGGTCCTTGGTAATGATCTTTAATACCAATATAGTAGGATATAATCTTTGACTGTGCTTGACACAGGTGAAATTAAAACTGTGGTAATGGGTGTCCTTTAGGAACTTAGTAGGGAGTGCATATTCATCTATGCAGAAAGCATGAAACGAAACGTTACTGGTCAAGAAAGGTGTTTTGGCTTTTAGTGTGGTGTTTTCATCCTTATAGCTGTGACCATTCAAAAAATTATTTCCTTGGTCTCTATTGATCTTCTGCTTCTCACAAAAACCCATCTTGAAATGGCTGGAATAGTGTTTTGCTTTCCTAGTCAACTTTTCCAACTCACAGTACTGTCAGTGTTGTTGTCATTATTTATCAGAAGGAAAGTCAGTCTTCTGTAGCAGAACAGAGAGTACCATTATGTCTCTCAGGAAATCACACAGACCCTCATCCTGGCTCCAAGAATGACTGATTGTAGACTGGCATGAAGGTCAAATTCCATCCTACTTTTTGGTGTTCTTCCAGGTACTAACACTTGTATGTGTAGGTCTCCTGTCTTCTGTGTGGTTATAATGTGTGACTGAGAAATACTTTTCTGCTATGTGGTAGCTTCTGTGGTTTTGGTTCTGTTTGTTTTCCATGGCCTTTGTTGGAACTTGTTGTCTTTTTTCATTATTTTTCACAATTCCTACCTCCCAAGCACTGCTTGATCTCTCTGCTGTCATTGTGTTTTTTCTCAGTCTAAGAGAGGAGAGGTTTATGTGCCAAGACCAGACAGCATATGGACTTCACCTCCACAAACTCTGTCTCCTTTACTAAGGCCAAAATCAGGTGTCTGGTGAGAAATTTCAGAACAGAGAAAACGTATAGGATATATTCAGTCAATGATTTAGTCATTCTAAAATATTTTTCCAATCTCCAATATTTTGTGACTCAGGAACTTTCCTAAGCCTATAGCTCTGTGTCTGAGTAATATGAGCATCAGAAAGCCAAAATTCAATATTATTAATTTTTGCATAGTAACATTGCAATAAAACTGCACTACCAAAAATGAAATGTATGCATTTCACATATATTTAACAAAGGCTTAAGTAGATGAATATAGCCATGACTGTAAAGGTGTCAGGAAAATGCTGTGTGCCTTCACCTTCTGCTGCAAATTGCTGACAGTGTAGCACAGGCAGCAGAACAGAAGATATTCAACACAACTCTGGTACTCTGCTAGCACCTTTCCTGGAGCTGCCTTTTGTGCTTTGCTGTAACTGTAAGCTGTGATGGCTGAGGAGAGGGCAAACTGAGCTTTGAGACATACCTGTCTCCATGATGATCTTCAGCACAGGAGCAGTCAGGACAGCTGAGGGTGCCACTGCTGCCTAATCTAAGGAAGCCCTAACTTCCAAAGCAGGACACTCAAAACCACTCTTGATGCAAGCTTCTGCATAAGACTGAAGGTAAGCTGAATGAAAGAACGAACATCTGGACTCTTGTTCCTATGAGATGAGGGTTCTTGAAGACCTCTAGTCACCTTATGAAATTTTCGGCAGCCCAAACAGAAGTGATAAAATTCAGTAAAAGCATATCTGTTACCTATTGACATTCGAAGCGCCCAGGGAGCATTATTTGGCAGTAAATTTACTGTGTTTCAATAGTAAACATACTTTAGTAAATAACTTGTGCTTGTAAAACTTCTGTGTATCACATTAATTTAAAGGCTACAGGACTTGCTAAAAATAAGCATAGACTTAATAGAAAACATTTTATGTCCAAATCCCTAATTAAACTGCTGTAGCAAATTTGGCATAACTTCAAACTCTTCCTGCCCTGCCTTCTTTTACTACTGTATCACATTCCCCTATAAAAGGAAAATCTCTGTTGATAATGTTTGATATTCTTTAGTCTACTGGAGCCAACCATAATTAAATCATATTTTCATTATATTTCACATTCTGCTTACTAATATTTGTTCTGTGTGACTAAGTTTCACTAGAAAAACAGTCAGTGTACCCAGCAACTGAAGGAGAATGGAGAAGAGTAAATTAAAAAGCTTATTTCAATAGTGTAATTTATGGGCTTCAACAATGTAAATCTTAGACTGACACGCACTTTCTGGTTTCTCAGAAGAGAACCTATGGGTATCTGCTACAGCACAAAATTATATTTGTACAGATTTCTTCAATTCTGGCCTTAGTTACAAATATTTCAAAAGATATTCATTTTAAATAGATTTATAGCTTTCGTGTCTTGTTTCCATGACCTTCCCAATTCAGTCACACTTTTGTCTCATCTTTACATAAATGCCTTGGGTCATTTGCTTATTTTAATCAGCATACAATAACTCTATCTCAGTATACTCAGAGAGAGCTGAAATTTTTGAGAAAAGTGAAATAAATCCCATGTGGAACCAACAGGGAGGTATAAGGGTACCAAAAATATTTCTGCTTACTTCTGTTACCACAAGGTACTTTGAAACCTCAGATCTTTTTAGACCTTTATTCCTTGGAGAACTTGAAGAAAACTCATAATATTTAGGCTTGTAATGTGGACATTTAGGTTGGACAGGCTAAATATAAGACATGCTTGGCAGTGAGTCAGTTGGACTATAATCTGGGCAAGTACTTGTTGGGACAGGCAAATGATATTTTGGTTCTTGTTCTGACACCATCATTGAGTTTCTATCTTGCTCTGAAAAGCTCATGTGATCTCTTCATTAGTTCCTATTCTAATTATTTTCTGTCTTGTAGTTTTTAAATTTTTTTTAAACCTCATCAGTGTCACATTCTAGCAGATTGTGAAGTCCTTCACATAAAGCTGTCCCAGTCCCCATACAAGATGACCATTGGTCCTGCAGTCCTATATGTAGATATGTGGAAATTCTCAAAATTAAATTTCAGGGATCCAAAAGTATTAAAAATTGATTTTCATATCAGTCACTCTGAACTAGTATTTTCTTGGGAATTTTCAAAATGTATTTGTTAGAGCACAGAATCCACCCACCAACTATCAATTGTTAAAATAAAGATTCCCTTCTTCTTGACAGAGTACTCAACAGAAGAGTCTCTGAGGCTTTTGCTGTGTAAAAGGAAGAACCAAGAAAGGGCACACACATAAACATGGTGCTAAATTCTGGACATGGGATAATTCATCATACCACAGTTATACTTGATCACAGAATTGCCAGGGTCACCATTTAGGAAGAGCCAGCATCTCAGCTGGAAAACAACGGTAGAATTCTGATACCCAAACTTACAATTCAAGTGCTAATTGAAGTAAAAATATGTGTTCCCAGTCCTTTGTCAAGAAGATTGTGCTGTTCCCAGCATCATACTGAATATGTGGGAGATATACAGAAGATGGGAAAAGTCTTGAGATTTTCCTGCATTTAATGGCATTTTCAGAGAACTCTACAAGAAAAAACCTTCTGGTGTAAAAATGAGCTACCATCTTAGCATGACTTTTAAACTGTATAAAGTAGCAGAGTGTCTGTGTCAGTAGATTTAGTGAAAGCCTACCACGTTACAATTGGAATGGAAAAATCAGCTAGCTTTATAAAAAATTTGTGCACCTCAGAAGTAATGATTAGTCTAAATTCAGATTTATTCTGCTCTCTGGGCTTCCTTCAATTTCCCAGAAGATAAGTTATGTGGCTCTGACACCAGATGTGTCACTTTCACCAAAATGAGTCATTACAGACGGAGAAAGGAGAAATCACTTTACTGATCCTACCAGCAATTTCATTAACCAATGAGTCCCCTGAGAGCAAGATACTCAGTTAAAGTGAATGGAATAGAATGGCTTATGCCCAAGAGAAAGCAAAAACTTATAGAGCCATTTTCATTCTTTTACCTAACTTAAAGTCATTACGTTATCTTAAGAGAGCAATTTCACATAGCAGGACTCTGAGATGTCCATTGTGAGTCATGACGGACAATGTAGCCTCCCATTTTGCAAGACGGTTTCAAAAATCAAGAAGGCATCACACTCAAAACTGGATAGTCTACTTGTTGGTACAAAGTCTGAGCTCACTGGGACTCCTGGGCAACAGCGCCCTTGGTACATATTTGGATGTTGAGGTGCTGGAAGTAAGTTTGGCATGTGGGAAATGCAACTGCTTCCCAGCACATCAGCAGCAGAGGGATATGGTTTTGCATGATTTAAATCTCGGATTTAAATGCCTCACCTTAGCCCCAGCACTCATGCTGTCTACTGCAGGGAACACTTTAGCTGCAGAGACTGTGACCAGTTTGACAACTGCCCAGAATTCCCTGTGCTCATAATGTTTTATTACATTTTAGAGAACTCCCAGCAAGGTCCCTGCTACATAACTCCTCAGGACAGGTGGACACCAGACTGCAATAATGCACTACTATAATTTTATATATATATTGGATCCTATATGATGGCTATTACATTTTAATTACTATGGTTATTTTACAGGTATTTCAAACATAAATTTTATCATCACAACTGTGTTACTTATTGCTTAATTGAAATAAAAATGTCTTGCATACTTTTCCATCTTGGAAGAAAATCCTCCCCCATGCCCCCTAAAATTTGCACATTTATACAGAATTTACTACTCACAGTGGAATTGTAGCTTAAAGGATTGGGCAGCTCACTATGACTGAACTCTTGTCTCTGTAAAAGAAAAAACAGTGACTTAAATGCAAGCACATCAATATTATAGACTAGATTAGAAACTTCTCTTTTACATTTCATTTACCACCATAAAAGGGAAAAATACATATTATAAGGCATTATGACATTCAGTTACTAATAAATCTGATTTTCCCAATGACACACTGTCTTTCATAGTTTTGGTAAAATCTAATAATTTGCTTACCAATATGCCATTTTTAGTATTAATACAATTCATTACCTGTTCCAGGGAACAATTATATGTAAAAAACTCATACTAGCTAATAGCTGTGATTAGATGCCTATGTGGTCTACCGATATTTTTTTAATAAATGCTTCTTTCCATTTCTAAAATTACAAGTGTCATAATGTCTTTTAGCGACCACTGTTCACTAGATGAGAAAGAGAAAAATTGGGTACAATGGTTACAGCATTTTAGGGGGATATTATTAGGAGGTAAAAGTTATTTTATAGCATTTCATACTGAAACACACCATGTGAATGTCTTTTATGCATGTTTGGAAAAGGTCATGGCCTGGGTTTGTGTCATGGCAGATCTACCTGTGATATGGCCGCTCATTTGTGTGTAGCTTTTGGGGCAGAGGAGTCGCATTGTAAAGAAATGCTTGAGTCTGAATGCTGTTCTTTAGCATTTTTTATTTGTATTACAAATCAAAATCCACCCCTTATTCGTGTAATTTGTGGGTTTTCTTTGTAGTGCTTGGTGGTAGAACTGTATTCTTAGAGAGTAGAACGGAAAAATAAAAATATTAAAATCAGAAGGGTTAACACATGTATTGGGTATTCTACTGATGGCTATGACTTTAAATATTTACCTCCAGTTACAATACTTATAAAAATCAAGCATTGTTATCATATCCTTGGGGTTTTCAAGCTATTGTCATATACAATTCTATAGCAAGACTGTAGAAATAAAACCTTTCCTAGCTCTTTCCCTTCAAAATGAATTTAGGAAGTTCAGGTGTATTATCGAACATTCATTATTCTTCTTGTATTGCTTTTTGTGTCACTTTGTTTATTTCCATGTCCCCGGATTAAGAATTTTTTTTAGTTTGATAAGCAGGTATTTAGACATATAATTAAGTTTGAACTGAGGGTTTTTTACTAGAAACAGTAGAAACATTTTATTATTTTGCTTTTTGTTTGGACATGTTTTGCTGTCCCTGATTCACTACTACACATACTTGGAGATTCAGACATATAACCTTGGTTTTCAGGCATGAAACCTACACAACATTTTTGAGTGTGTGGCCAGGATTCACACAAGCAGCAACAAAGAAGACAGCTTTTTTTTTTATGTACTTAAAGTTGAACAGGATTCTGAAAGGTTTTTTGCATGAGGAACATAATGCTACCTCCAGTGATATGTCAAAAATATTTGTTAACTTTTAAAGTTCTTATTTTTTTTATTAGATAAACCTAATGCTTAGAAAGGCTTCCTAAATGGATATCTGGCTAGTCTTATGGGCTGCTACATACAAAAGGCCTCATTCTTGTTAGCTATTGAATGACTGCCTAGTGACCAAGCCTGAGATTTGTCTCCTTTATTTTTTCTAATCTGAATAAGTTAATGCAGTTTTATACTCACAGATCACAAGGGTGTTCTTTGCATGGGTATCTTACAAGAAAAATAGAGTGGCAAGTCTTAAAATATTGATGAGGTGTTCTCTATGTTAAACATAGTACAAGCAAATTTCTCTTCATGAGTATGTGCATTTATGATTTAATAGAAGGTTAATATTTAACCCTAAGGAGAAATAAAAATCCCTCTTGTGCTAGTTATAATATGACAATAGTTCTGAAAATTTGTAAAGGATTGAACCAGCTACACTTTATTCCTCTTTTAGACACACTGCCTCAAGGGTGAAGCAACAATCATAGTTCTGTGTAGATCAAGCTTTCCCTTTGTTTGCAGTGTATGCTCCCATATGGATTTATAGGATGGAAGATTTTGCCATGGAGATAAATTCTCCCTGGTTTTCCTCCAGAAGACCAGGATACCACAAACAGCTGCTAAGAGAACTTCAATGTATCTTCTCACTGTCAGCCCCAGCTCCACCCTGAAGTATAACCTGGGTCTTGGCAGAATTTAATTGATAATATTTGCATTTACACATGCACGTGAATCTACTAACATAAATAGAACATTGCTGCCTATGTGGACAAATAATTGTTCATTGTTCTCCCAAGCATATCTCTCCTCAAGAAAAATGGTTAAATTTTTTTTATGCAATGGATTTCTTTGCACTCATATCCAGATGAATATACTTGAATGAAACAGAACCCAAGAGTGACAATGTAACTTGTAATGAGCTTTCAAGAAGAGGAAGCAGCTAAATGAAACTTAATACTATGTTAAGTTTGAAACATTAAATGAATATATGTCAGGAGATTTTGAAAGTTGGATATCAAATCCTGGTTTTGCAATTGATGTGTTTTAATTAATGCATAGGTCTGATTGTGTTTTAAGTTATCTGAACATGGTTTTGTTTTTCTTAGTTATATTATTACTGCTACTAATTTGTGCAGAGGTTGAACCTGTGATGCATTATGCAGGAATGAAGGCATGGTACTCTGCCAAGCAGAGCCTTTCATAATTAAAAACTGCCTACATCAGCTTTCTGTGACTGTGGCAAAAGAATGAAAGGGACAGACAAAACCTGGTGCTTTTAAATAAATCTGGTGGTAGAAAAAGATGAAAATATTATGGAAACATCTCTTCAAGGCAAATACTGAACTACCAGACTGTTGACCCTCAGGTTCAGTGATTGAGCAATATTAGGTTCAACAACATGTAGAGTGATACAACGTTATAGGGGCCTGACCCTATTGAAATCAATAGGAAGAATTTCAAAGAATTTTGAGAGCTTTGGATATGATCCAAAAAGTAAACTGATACTCCTGGGGGAGAGATTTTGCATACCACTTTTGGATTGTCATTTGCACTGTTATTGAATATGTCATTCACCTTAATATTAATGTATAGAACTAGTAGGGATTTTTTAGCAACCAGAAATTATATTTCATTCTAGCAATTATTAAAGAAATACTGTCCTTTTCATAAGAATATGGGTGCTTCTTCCCTATAAATATTTAATAACATCTTATCTTGCAACACTTAGCAGACTAAATGGCTTTTATCTAGTACATCTAGGAAGTAACCATAGCTTTTTTTTTCCTTTTTTTTTTTCAGCAGAGTTATTTGCATTTAAAATGACTTTGTTTGTTGTTTTAGGCTTAAAGTCTACAAAGAGAATAGAGTATAATCTGAAATTCTGGTCTTTCATCTGTAATGACAGAGATCACACTGAGGACTGTTTTGTTACTGAACTTGTATTCTTCTTTTGTAAAGACTGTAATGTTACACTTGGGTCAGTAAGGGAAGATCTTTGCAGACCAAAGGTCTCAGATCTATTTGCTTCAAAAGAAGAATGTTTTTGAAAACATTTTTATATTCTCATTATGCTCACTATAAATCACCAGACTGCAATTTTTTAAGTTTAAAAGCTGACAAGTTTGGACTTTGAAGCTGTCACCAAACTATTTCTCCACTGGACTCTTACTCATGATGGTTCAGAGTGTTAGTCTCTGTACAGGAGTAGTCAAGCTTTCTGTGCTGATGAAAATGTCATTTCTTCATGAAAGCTGAAGTACTGCCCTGCTCTGCTTGCCTGGTGTTAGCCTCACGGACCCACCAGACTGAGTGTCCCCAGAGCTTCCAGAGGCATGTCTTGAATCCTGCCCACATGATCATTCAAGTCCATCCCACAAAGTGAAAGAAGTGAAATTCCCTTCTATAAAGCTGGAAACCCAGTAGAGATGGAGCAGAAAAATCAAGACCCAACAGCAAATACTAGTTCCTCTCATATCTCTGGATACTAATAATCATGGGAACTTGTTCTGGACGACTTACAGAAAAACTGGGCAATTGGGGTGTTGGTGTCCATATTTCTTCCGTGTCACACCAGGGCATACTCAGTAAGTTTGGTTTCAGAGCTATGTTATAAAGTATGAGGGATTTATACTCAGAGTGTATATTTCCTTCACTAAACACTCCCCCTCAAAGACAGCAAAGCTGGCAGCCTTGTCTTGTGACTGACAGGGTGTCAATGGTTTCATTAGCTGGACAGAAAACCTAGCTACAAAAGCCAGCTCTCTAACATCAGTTTTGCTTCTAGGTTTAGGTCAGCTTTGAAAACAGATATTACATGAAGAAATCCTTTACTTTCTGAACTACTAGAAGAGATCAATGTCACTGGTTAATATTCAAAGGAGTCATTTGGAATAGAAGGACATAAATAAGCGATTATTTTTTCCATAGGAAACAATAAAATATACTTGCATTTTCATTTCACTTACAATTGAGACTAGCAGCTATTATTTATCCACAGCTTTAATTTGTGTCCTGTATATAGCAAGTCTGTTTCACACATTACAAACCCAAAATAATTGCAGAATATTAAATCTCTAACTTTCTTATTTTCTTTTCTAGTTTTGCTTTTTTAATGATAAGAGATGGCTTTTTTTAAGCTTAAATGAAATGTTTTCGTATTAGGCTTGTGTTTTGTATGTCTTGGAACACAGCCGTGAATATTAAAATGATTACTGAAATATCATTAAAACCTAATTTCTGAGGCTTTTAAAACATATTGTAGTACACAAAGACTAAAATGCCAGGGAGACCTTCTAGCAACCTTACACTACCTAAAGGGGGCCTACAAGAAGGCTGGAGAGTAACTTTTCACAAGGGCATGTATTGATAGGACAAGAGGGAATGGCCTTAAGCTGACAGAAGACAGGTTTAGGTAAGGTACTAGGGAGAAATTCTTTACTATAAGGGTGGTGAGGCACTGGAACAGATTGTCCATAGAGGCTGTGGACTCCCCGTTCCTGGAAGCGTTCAGGGCCAGGCTGGATGGGGCTGTGAGTAACTTGGCCTAGTGGAAACTGTCCCTGCCCACAACAGTGGGGTTGTAACTAGGTGATCTTTAAGGTTCTTTCCAATCCAAACCGTTCTATGTTTCTATTATTCAGATTTTTGTATTTACAAAATATTCATCAAATAACACATCTTTGGTTTTAATTATAAAAGACAAATTTTTTTAAAAAGTCGAAAAAATCTAAATCTGCTAAATATGTGGTTGATATATTTTCATAGATTTACAAATAACTGCATACTCAAGAGCTTGTGTCCTTCCTGTTAATAGCTGAAACGTATCAGCAGGAACACTAAAAATTTCATTGGTGGTTTATACAGATTATCCTGAATTTTCTTCTCCCTGCTATCTGTATATGTATCAATATACTTGAGCACGAGTGTCACGCCATATGGACGGTTAAAGAAGATATTCACATGTGGTATTACCTGAATTTATGTTCTGATGCCTGATTTGTTGTTCAAATATATTAAATATCAGAAAAATAATATAGACAAACAGAGAGATTTGAAAACAGGTGCTCCTATGCAACTGTTTAATCAATAAACATTGGCATAACCTTGAAAGGAAAACTTGACTGAAATCAGTCTCATCTGATGGATAAAAAAATGAGGCTTTCAGGAAGCTGTGGAAATATTTAACATGGAGGATAGTCCCAGAAATTATTTCAAAATGAAGTACATGAAATGCCATTCTGAGCAGAGAAATATTTTTTCCTGGCTGGTGGTACTGGTGTCAGTCATGAGACTGACAAAGCAACTGCTCTCCCTATGATTAACCAGCGCTGAACACACACTTGACACATCCGAGATTTGTATCTGCTCATGGGAGGGTGGGGGTAATGTGAGCCTTATGTTCTCACTCTGACTGTGGCCAGCTATTGGCAAGCGCCGATCCTTACAGGATCTCAGGCTGACATGCTCCAATACGATTAATCTGATTCATCTGTGTTTGCCTTTCATATACACTCAAATGTATCCTGAGGAAGAAGGGCATGTTTTCAGAAAAGCAGAATATACTAGCCTGAGGGATGATCTGTTTTGATAGAGATGCCTTTATTTGCCATACCAAAAAAGAAAATTATTTACTGTATCAGGCCAAAAATACTTTGCATTTCCAGCCTTTCCCAGTAAAATATTATGTTTAATGCTCTCACTGCTTTCGAAGGCATGGTCAATAAAGCTGCTTCTTGACAAGTTCTTGACTCTTAAAGCTGTTATTTTTTGGCCAGGATCTGCAAAATAAGATAATAAGTGTGTTAATAATAAAGTCCTGATCTATAATTCTTGAAATAAACGTATATATTTCAAATGGTTTGAAGTGAATCAATTAACATTAATTTTGTAGAGTGATTTGGGCACTTAGACACCAAATTCCATTGGTTTATCATTGAAATTCAGGTACAGGAACCAGTCTCTTCTGGTTTGTAAGTCACTTAAGTCCTGCTAGCTGTAGAGTAGTGCAGAATCTGAGTTATCCAAAGGAGTTGATTGCAAAAAGATGGAGTAAGGGAGATAAAGAGGTCCTTAAGCAAGTGATCTTCAAAAACAGTTAGTGGAAAATTCTTGGGGTAGTCAGAGGGACAGAAGTCCCTGCCAAAAGCCTCAAGCTTGTGATTTGGGTCAGTTTTCAGAAAACATTTATTTACTGGGTAAATGATGTTAAAATTTATTCTAACATAGTTTGCAGAGATATAAATCATTAGAATGTCAGACCGAGCAATTAATTTCACCCAGAATATTAAGGAAGGCAACATAAAAGGATGTGATCTAACAGTCAAGCCAAGATCTTGTATCAGTTAGCGTAAAAATATCATCTGCTTTGCAAAGATATATCAAAGACTATTCTTTCTTTCCAACCTGAATTTCACATCATAATTGCTTTGGAACAGGCTGCTCAGGGAAGAGGTTGAGTCACCATCCCTAGAAGTATTTAACAGGTATGTAGATGTGGCATATAAAGGTGGTATTTACTGGTGGACTTGGCACTGTCAGGTTAATGGCTGGACTTGGGGATCTTAGGGGTCTTTTCTAATCCAAATGATTCTGTGATTTCTTGCTTTATCTTCCAAGAATACAGATTATTTTTTTATATTTCACTCACTATAGGAATAACATTCTGTAGTATACGACAGATGTGTAGACATGAAGGAGAAGTACAATGTCCAGCACTAGCAGTGAGAATACTGTGTCACCATAAAAGCCCAAAGGATCATAGAAGTTGTGACCATAACGAAAAGCATTTGTCAGTAAGTACACTGAGTTCTTTAGATTATTTAGCAACACTGCCACAAAAACTGGTTTCTTATGACCAAATGTGGTGGATTTTGATTCATTATAAGGAAAGAGTACTCATTGCAGTGGCAAGTTCAATGAGTCTGTGTATTAACAATATTAATTACACAGTATATTCGCTGCTCCCTGATTTCTCATAGTGCAGCTGAACTTGTCTTTCAGCTACTTGGCATCTTTTGGTCTCATTATTTACCCCTGCTGGCAGAATAACAACAGAACTAAAATCAGTCCTGAAGCAATCCAAGAATTAAAGCTGTGTGATCTCAGCTCAGCCTAGAGCATGGGAAATGAAGCATTGCTTAAAGCCAGTGTCCTGGTGAGTGACAGTATATAGCTGTGGCATGAAGTTAGTTCACTGGACTGCATCATAATTTACATTGTCCTTTCACTAGGAGCACTGCTGGTCACCTAAGAGCATAGTGTATGCTGCATTCATCAAAACGATGCTCATTCAGCCTCTCTTTCCAGGAATCATGGCCTACCTAAAGCAATCATGATTTATTTGTCTTCACAAACCCTTCTACTGACTTAGCTTCAGCATGAGGTTCAGAAGCCCTAATATTTTTTACTGCCTTTGTCTGATGCAGTTTAAGATAACCCTGCTGATCACACCGCAGCTCCTGTTAGGTTAAAAATTCACTCTTTTATTTGAAGAACCTCTGCCAAGATGCCTGCACCCAGACCAGAGCCAAGGGGAATCCACAGGTTGCTGGCTTCTGTTTCATTCCTCAGGTACCATCCCTTCCCGTCTTGCAGAATACTTCTGAGCTGTATGAAGCAACATGCCAGGGCCAATTTTTCCTCACTAGATGCTAGAATTACAGACAGAAGAAAACGGAGCTCTCTCCAACACGGACTGACTCAGAAGAGACCCGTCGGTCAGACCCATCAGCACTGCATCAGTCACCTATATAGAAAGATGATCAGCATGTTATTTCTGTAAACTGGAAAGGTTGTGAAAGAAAATAGGAAGCAATCAATTTTGTTTCCCTAGCAATGTCTTCAGGATAGTAACAGAGATAAGTCCATTTCTCTGTATGAAGCTATTAAGCCTGATCTCAGTCACTTGATGACTGAGTAGTCTCAATCATTTAGTGAAACACTAAATATTTAGAAATGTAGTCATAGAAAAGAGAAGTAAAACATAGATATATTAAAGCTGTAGTAAAAATGAGGTGTAATTGTCTCAACTATGATAACTTCAGCTTTTCTAAAACGATCTGTTACTGTAGATTTTAGAAAGAAATATAAGAGAAAAATCAACTTAGTTTTTGTTTTGAGACAGTAACTCCATGTAACCAAGGGAATTATGCTCTCCACTCACTGTAAATACTTTTAGCATATATTTTTGGCTTAAATGTTAAATAATTTCACACAACTACTCTTTTCTCAGTATGACTATAATATCATGATTTTTTACACACAGATTGTTAATCTTTGAGTGTTCATGGGTCGTTTCTAAGGGACTCACTAAAGATAGTGAAAACATGCATATGTCTTTTAGGAATACACTAGAATCTAGATATTTTAAGTATTTGTGCATTTGTAAACCTGCTATAATCTATGTATCCCTGCTGCGAGTATAAGCAAAGACTTGCATGGGATGTAAGATGACAGAATTCAAATGGTTTGACTGAACTGCAAATAGGAGGCAATAATTCCAGTTCTATCTGCAACTACTGCGGTAATAATGGTTTTGGGACTGTACAATTAAGTCCATTTCCTTGTGTTCAAATTCAGCTTCCTTTTCCCAGACTCATCCCAGAAAGCTTTAGACACTACTAAGGCAGCTAAGACAGGAAATACTCACCGGCAGCAGTTTTCTCCACTGATTTGGTAAAAAATCTTTATCCCATTAGTCTATGACTGCCATGGGATTTCTAGATGGCCAAAAGCAGTATGACAACAATCTTATCACATGCTTATTAATTGCAGACAGTTGAAAGAAGAGGAAATTGGTTTCTCTTTTCTGTGTCAGCCACTGTAGCTCATGAGAGATGGGGTGTGTTTCCTGCTTGCTCCTGAAGTTATTGCATTGAATCACACTATCATTCTGACTTTCCAAGCTTCAGAAGATTAACTCATTTTATGAATACTACTTAATGTAGTGAACGTGATAAGCATTTATCAGTGAACTCTTTTCTCAGAAGTCCTGTCTGCATGGTTCCAGGTACGTTTTATCAGGATCTTTCCACCAGAGATCGACTACAATTAAGGTCTTGCTTGATTGATGCTTTTTCCTTTGCAGAAGAAAAGGCTTTTATATTTTGCAAAGAGAAAACAATATCCATTTTTTATAGTCAAACATTTTCAAATGAGTAAAAGTATATGAATTTAAATACACTCTTTTACATTTATTTGATTTTTTTTTCCTTTTAGTGACATAATTTCCTTGCGTTTATTTCCATGTATTGACTTCATTTTAATGATTTCTTTTTTACAGCACAGAACAGCTAGACAGTCTCAGACAGCTCTTTGTTATGTTTCACTGGTAGCTTCAATAAAAAAATTTATGACTGTAATGTTTCCATCATTGTTGAAAGTACTGTTGAAATTATTTTCTATATACCTGTTACGGTAGGCTGAGATATGTTGTGTTATGAAAAACTGAAATTGTAGTCTAGTCCTGTAATCCTCATGATTTGTGAACCTTAACAGTGATATGGTAGAAGTATAGAATGAACCAAACAAGAGGAATCACCTGGAAATTATCTTGACCAACCTACTACCCCAGATCAGAGAATCACAGAAGGTATGGTTGGAAGGGACTACGGTGAGTCCTGTGGTCCAACCTTGTTGCTCAAGTAGGATCATCTCAGAGCACATTACACAGGATTGTGTCCAGAAAGTTCTTGAATGTCTCCAGTGAGGGACACTCCACAAACTCTCTGGACAATCCGTTCCAGTGCACAGTCACTGCACTGTAAATAAGTTCTTCTGCATGGTCCGGTGGAACTTCCTGTGCGTCAATTCCTGCCCATTGCCTCTTGTCCTATCACTTGGCACCACCAAGAAGAGCCTGGCTGCACCCTCTTGACACCTTCCCTTCAGGTACTGATAGACAGTGGTAAGGACCTCTTTCAATTGCTTCTTCTTAAGGCTGAACAGATCTCACTTTTTCCTCTCTATCCTCATATGAGAGATGCTCCAGTTCCTTAATAATTTTTGTCACCCTCCTCTGGACCTGCTCCAGGAGCTCCAGGTCTCTCTGGATGGAGCAAGCACTGGAACAAGCACTCCAGATGTGCCTCACTAGGGCTGAGTAGAGGAGCAGGATCACCTCCCTGGACCTGCTGGCAATGCTCTTCCTAATGCACCCCAGGATATCATTGGCCTTCTTGGCCACAAGGACACACTTCTGGCTCAGGGACGTCTTGTTGTCCATTGGGACCCCCAGGTCCTTCTCCACAGAGCTTCTTCCCAGCAGGTCAGCCCCCCTCCTGTACTGGCCCATGGGGTTGTTCCTCCCCAGGTGAAAGACCCTGCATTTGCCTTTGCTGAGTTTCAGATGATTCTTCTCTGTCCATCTCTCCAGCCTGTCAAGGTCCTTCTGAAGACCTCACAGCACTCTGAGGTATCAGCCACTCCTCCCAGCTTTGTGCCACCAGTGAACTTGCAGAGGAGGCGCCTGTCCCTTCATCCAAGTCATGGGTGAATAAGTTAAACAATACTGGGCCCACTATTGCACCTTGGGGGACACCACTAGAGACAGGCCTCCAACTACACAACATGCCACTGACAAAAACACTCTGGGATCTGTTGTTCAGCCAGTTCTCAATCCATCTCACTGTTAACTCATCTAACCCACGCTTTTCAAGTTTGCCTATGAGGATGATGTAACACTATTGAAAGCTTTGCTAAAGTCAAGGTAGACAATACCCACTGTGTCCTTTCATCTACCCAGGTAATTGTTCCGTTGCAGAAGGCAATCAGGTTGGTCAAGTCTGATTTACCTTTAGTAAATCTCTGCTGACCACTTCTGATCACCTTCTTCTCATCCATATAGATAGAGATGGCCTCCAGAATGAGGTGTTCCATCACTTTTTCAGGGATTGAGCTGAGGCTGACTGGTCCGTAGCTCGCTGCCTTCTTGTCCTTTTTTGTAGACCAGGATGGCATCGCTTTCTTCCACTCCTCAGGCACCAATCCTGACTGCCACAACCTTTCACGGGTGATTGTGAGTGGCCTTGCTATGGGGTTCACCAGCTCTCTCAGCACTCATGGCCCAGATTCAACTTCAAAGTTAAATCAGTTGGAGCTCATATTGAAATGCATTGCTCTTCTCAAGCCTCATTCCAATTTCCTCCACTTTTCTGCATTCTGTAGTGACATGGTTTTTACTGTGATACTGGAAACTCCTGACTGAATAACTGACAGAGTATGACAAGAATGACCCTGGCAACATTCTAGCTTTTCCATCTATATGCTTGATTTTTGATTCTTCCATCTTAGGTATCTTCAAGGTTTGATTAATTCCATCAGAAAAAAGTTGAGTCTAAATTACGCATTACTTTTCTCTGCATTTAAAAAAATCATATTGTCAAACTAACTTCAAGCAAATTTCAGCTCAGAGACTGACACTGAGACAAAATGTTATCTGTTTCTGTTGTCTGTGGGCTTTATGCTCACAGGTAGATAACAGCAAGCTGGACCCTGGGAACTGGGTTTACAACAGGAAGGAGATGCAGTTTCTTCTGCCTGCGTACGGCTATGATTAGATTAAAAAGACCTCACTGAGATAAAACATGAATTTTTCACCAGTGCAAACAGAAGAAAAATCAGTCTCTTGGTAATTGTTTTTCATGCTGGAATATGTTATTTATTTCATATTTATCCTCTTTTCTGTAAAAAAGTGGCTTAGTGACTGCCAAAAAGCTTAGGACAGATTAGATACAGACTTGCGACACAAAACATTTATTTTCAGCTGGAGATTCAAAATGTTCTATTCAGTAGACATTAAAATAACTCAAAATGTTGTCTCTGTCTTTGATGTATGAAGCTTTAAGAAATGTGGCTGCCAACTTTATCTGATTACTGAATCTTTATGGTCTGATATATTCTAGGATGCAGAGTTCAAGATTTTTGCATTAGAGTGTATAGGTAACCTAGGAATTGTCAGACTTAAGCAGACCAGTTACCAATTATTCTCTCTCCAAGTATTAGCTCCTTAAAGGAAAGGTTCCAGAGGTCATTGGTAGGGAAAGACTTGCATACTGTGTGTAACTCACGCTGCAGTCTTGCCATATATAACAAAGTCAGTTATCTACTTAGGAGTTATACTGTATATGAAAAAGTTATTTTTAAATTTTACTAAGCTATTTAATTAGAAAAATTCCTGTAATTTTTTTTAATATCTAAATGACTCATCAGAGAGGAAAAAAGTGTCATTTTCTAAATGTAGAAGACTGCTTATTCATTTCTCATACATTTCATTCTTATCCTTCTTAAACTAATGAGGAGCAGCTGCAGTTTAGGGATACTGAGTGTAATAGAGAACTTTGATTACATAGATGCAATTCTTCATGAACTAAAAAGGTTATTTGGTTGCTTCTTTACTTTCTTATTCAAGTCCAGTTAATCAAAGTGGCTAAAAGGAAGGAAGTTTGGACTGGAAGATTCAAAAAAAGTCTCTATTTCTTCTTTTTTCCTACTATATTTCCCTCTCTTTCTCTTCTACATAGCTATCATTTTATACAGTATTTCTCCAGATTCAGAGGGAAAGATTTGATGTGATAAAATGTGCTATAGAGATGCTCAGATTCAAACTGGCTCTGTCTTTTCATTCATTCATTTTTCTTCACTCATTTTTTCAAAACCTTAAAATAACCTAAAACATTTTCAAAAGAGTTTGACATATCACAGACAAAAACCAAATTAAATGAACTTTTCCTTTACAAATTTCCCCCCTTATCAGTCCTGTTTCCCCTTCCCAAGTTCTTTGCCATCAATCTTTAATATTTCTCTTTTTTCATTATTTTCATTTCCCAATCTCGCCTTTTACCTGAGATCACTTCTCCTTGACTTTCAATATTGTATTAAACAGCCGAGTCCTTGTATTTATATTAAAAAGATATTAGTATTTGGTTGTGGAAGGAATAAGTGACAAACTGACCTTTATTTTGTGTTTCTGGATGACCAGAAAACCTCTTCATTTTTATTAAAACCTAATCTTTTTTTTTTTTTTTAATAAAACTGTTGTGAAACTCTGCCTTGCCTGATCTCAGCAGCCTCTTTACCAACAGCTTCCATGATCAGTTTTAGGAGGGAGACCCTAGGAAAAAGTTTTGCAATCCTCTTATAAAAGAAGTGGTTTTACACTTCTTGGCTACACTGGGAATCTGAAAGTTTGAGAAAACAGTCCATCTTTTCCCATTCTAGGAATATTCTCTGTCCTAAAAATTTTAATTTCCAATGTAAATGACACATTCTGTTTTGGTTCAGTGCTAGACAGCTAAGGCCAGGCAGATGAGGCATGTCTAAGGAGAAGGTAAGACATAATTTTGTTACAAACTGGTAGAGTCAGGCTTGTTTAGCAGCAAATATACTGCTTTTGTTGTTCCCACTCCCAACAAAATCATTAGAGGAAAAGTTCTACATAATTATAGACAATATGCTCACAAATATTGCGCACTTTGATCTGCTTAGAAGCTTTGAATAAGCCACATCTTATTTGAGAAAACACTTATAAAAGTTACTTCCTTGGTGTCCTTCAGAAAAGTGTTATTAAGTGCTTTGCAAAGGTTTAGAAATTAGGTTTTTGCTGAATGGTCAGGTTCCTAGACAATATTACAGCATAAATAAGCAATGGCTTATTTTGCCGTAATATAAACCTTTTGAAGAGAAGGCAATTTTTTTCTTTCACCATCAAAAGCTATTTCAACCATGGTAGTCCAATTGTGAGAATTTGCTGAGTTTTTATTATTAATTGCCCTTCATCCTTCTGAACACCATTTTAAAAAAGACCCATACGTATTAAATTAAAATAAATCATTATTGTAAATTAGACCTAAAAATATAATGCACCCTGAAGTGCCATAGAAAGAATCTGGTTTTACCTCTGATTGTCAATACCTTTTCCCAATTGTGAAGATTCTGATACAGGCTGTTGAATCAGTGAGAGGTTTAACAAGACTAGGAATGAGACACTGATATCATTATAAAATCAGAACTACCTTTGGATTAAGGGAATGCTTTGATTTAATTTTGACCTTGGAAATTCACTCAATAATAGCTTTTAAAACTGTTGCATTCTTGGAGAGAAGAAATCTACTTTGAATAAGTTAGCTATTTTTTTTTCCTTTTGATGCTTTCTTCATCTCAGAATATCCTTAATGAACAAGATCTGGTTTTAAGCAGGGAAGTAGAAACTACACCAAATACACATTACGTGTCCTACACTTATGCAAATGGCAGATTTATTCCAGGGATAAACAAAACTCAATGAAATGTCTATGAAAACATCTGGAAATTGGAACATTCCCACTACAGTTCTGTGTTCATTAGCATGAGCAAACACATGAACTGACTCTTCTTGGGCAGTGCCAATCATGCATACAATAGGGGAGAGTTTAAAAATGCTCCCCAAGCAATAATAACTGAGTATATTAAAGTCAAATTAAAACTTCACAGCAATGGCAAAAGTACTTTCAGGGTTCCTTGTATTCCCTCTCTCCCCCACCTAACCTCAAGGTCCTATTTCACCGCATTTGGTTTCAGAGAATTTTTAACAACTGTTCTCTAGGATATTTTTCTCATGGGAAAAGTATTATGTCACTCCTCTCCAGCCTTACTTTTCAGGAGGAGGTGAACTGAATTGGTCCAGACCTCCTTGAAATATTTCAGCTTGAATTATCTGTCCTGGTGGCTCAAAATGTGAAGGAACTTATGACGAGATGTCTTACTGAAGTCTAATGACAGATAACACTGAAACTTCAGCCTAAAGTGGCATGTAAACTAAGCCATCTAACTCAAATGTATTTTAAATGAGGTTCATTTACAATTTTTGCTTCCTTTCTTTCTTCCTTTTGGTTTTGTTTTGGTTTTCTTTTTTAATAAATGACTTAAATCTAAATCATATCTATTTAAAGAAGTTCTGCTTTTAGGGTATGGGGAGATGAATATGATTTTGGCCAAAACCTATGAACGGTTTGTATGTAACCTTAGTTGTTGAGCATCTGGGATTGATCACACTGAACCTGTGTTAAAAAGAACACATTTGATGAATCCCATATGTTTTAATATGGCACTCCCTCCCAAACTAACTGGATCAGGATGGGAAACAAATGAAAGATAAATGTTTTAAAATTAAAGACCTAAGCAGTCTTAAATGTAGGCAACTTGAAGGTGGTGGAGACGGTGGCATTGTGTCCAAGTAAGTGGACACAAGTCCAAATAAGTAAGCCTCTATATTTTCCCTATTTTGTTGTTTTTGAGGGCTGAAATCTCACATAGACATAGAACTAGAGAAAAATGCTTTATCTTGACAGTGAAGATGGTGTTTGGATTCAATTTCTCTTGCTGTTACCTGTGCTTCAGCCTTGTTTCATTCTACAGATGGGCATGTTAATGATTTTCTAGCAAACTTTAAAGACAAACATACACATGATAACTTCAAGGATAAGAAAAGCAAAGCAAAGGTGGCAGTCAGATAAAAGACTGGTAAGCTTTACCAATTTCTATGTAGCTTAATAAGAGATAGACCAGCTAATTGATTAAAAAACACACAGTAAGTTTGTTAACATTTTCCTACAGCTGACACAGACAAACATAGCACCATCTTTGTCTCATTTTTCTCTTTTGGGCTATTTTCTCATCCTTGGTTTTGGCTAAGTCAGGCATAAAGTATATTGTTCTTCGTAAAATAATCTGGCATTTAATCTTTTCTTCTTTCTTCCTTCCAACCCATTTAAATTGTGAGAAAAATGTTTATAGAATAAGAAGTTTGCTGTTACTGCAGCTTGGAGAGTTGTTCTTGGTTTTCGCTAGTACAAGGAACATGGAGGGGGGAAGGGTCTTTTGCTTCACTGTGGTAGCAGATCAGCAAAAGCATAATTCTCACCTTTCCCAGAGTGCTGTGCAGACATAAACAGCCAATACTTATACTTTGAGGCCTGTGATTAGGCCAAGAAGAATCAAAAAAGGAAAAAGGTAATAGTATTTTCTAAATGTTGTAATTTAGGCCAAATGGGAAAGGAGCATGAGATCTATTGAAATAAAAAGACATTTCCCATTGCTTGTGTTTAAAAAGAATAATTTTAGCTGGAATGTTAAGTAAAATTTATCCTCCAGTGTGGGCTTCTAAGCGGAGGCATGACACTTTTTCTGTTCCTTTTCACTAGTGGTAGGGTGGCTTGAGATGCAATGTGGGAATCTGTCAAATCATTTATCAGAGTGATTTTGTGGTGGGTTGACCTTGGCTGGACGTTGGGTGCCCCCTGAGCTGCTCTATCGTGCCCTTTCTAAGCAGGTCAGGGTGGGGACGAAATAAGATGGGAAAATCTTCTGGCTGAAGATGATGGCATTTTAACAAAGCAAAAGTACAGGTCACACACACAGAAGCAGAGGGAAACAAAAGATTTTATTCTCTGCTTCCCATCAGCAAGCCA
Source organism: Callaeas wilsoni (assembly GCA_013398955.1). Taxonomy (NCBI): domain Eukaryota; kingdom Metazoa; phylum Chordata; class Aves; order Passeriformes; family Callaeidae; genus Callaeas; species Callaeas wilsoni. The sequence goes on from VWPU01012101.1 coordinate 475,962, forward strand.
TGTCCAATTCATTCCTGGGACACTTCAGTATACATAGAGGTTGCTCAGGAAGATAAGGAATGTTCCCACTTCCTTCTCCTTTTTCCTAGCTTCTATTGCTGAGAATACTCTAAAGATTTTGCCCACCCTCAGCCTGCTGGTGAGGTGGGAATGCTGGAGAGAGAGCCTTGGTGCTGTGTCAGCACTGCTCAGCACCAACCAAACGCCCTCCTCATTACCAATGCAAAGCACGGCACTGTGAGAGCTGCTCTGGAGAAAATCAGCTGCATCTCAGCCCCAGCACAAACCTATAGCTGATTTTATTTGCCCCACTCTTATGTGGAAATTGCCCTCTATTCTATTGTTCCAGGAAATCTTGGGCATTAACATCTTGATCACTTTTATTTTATTTATTTTCTTTTGTGCTTAGCTGAACCTTTTTCGTTAGTTTTATTTACAGCCAGAAGTAATGTATATACTGTCCTTTAAGTGTGTGCATGTGTGCACGCATTTGCTACCCCGTGGAGTACTGAAGAGAGATTGTTAACAACACAAGTAAGTTTCACTGGAAAGGTATGTGCTGCATTATGGAGAAATAAAGTGTTTCATTTTCGTGAATGGGAATATGCTGCAAACCTGTACCTACAGAAATGAAAGTAAGTGCCTTTACAGGGCACTTAGTTTTATTTTGAGACAAAATAAATAATTTTCAAACTTGTGACAAAAATATTACGTTTAAATATCTAAAGTATTGAGCTGTACTTTTTCCACCTAAAATACCAAAATATACCTAGTCAGGAAAACTCCTAAAGTAAATGTTATGAGTTCATGATGGATAAAATGATTCAATCATTAAATGATTTAAATTGGATTGAAAAACATTGAAAGAACACATTTCAAGCTACATTAAAGACTTGATCAACATTCCAGAAAATTTAAAACTAATATATTAAAAGCACATAAATCAATAGTGACAACACAAATCCAACATGAAGACAGACTTTATGTGATATAATATTACAAATACTTTTACTTTAGAAGAACCATTAATGATTTAATCAGAACTGATAGAAGGAAAATAAGTCAGAGATAAGATTCTTACTTTGAACTACTCTTGACCTTTTTTAGGTGTCTTGTCAGAGTAAATGATCTTTTACTGTTTAGCATGGGATGTCTCAGGTGCGATAAAGTAGTCTGGTAACTTGATTTTTGGATAAAGCCCTGTTTCTTAGGAAAAAAAAGCCCTGCTTGAGCTCCTGTGAGCAAGACCGTGATGGGTTGGACTAAAAGTTCTTCTAGTCCAAGATCCTGTCTTTGACACTGCCAGTAGCAGTGGTTTCAGAAAAAGGAATAAAAATTGAATGAGTATAACATGATAGTCCCCACGGCAAATCCTTCCAGATGCTGGCAATCTGTGATTTAGGGAAACCCTGAGCCAGAGGTTGCAGCCTTTCATTCACATTTCATGACACTCCATGAACTTACTTATGATTGTACCTAATAGCTTTTTGAACCATTTATACTTCTGGCATCCTGCACACCTCGTGGCAATGAGCTCCATAGATTAAGTAGAAAGCTGTGAACAGCTGTGTCTTCAGTTTGTTTCAATCTTAAACTTAATTCCTGATTACACATCTTTATTCTTCTAATAAGTACTCACCACCTTCTCATTACTTCTGCTTTTACTTTGTCTCTAGTTATAAATCTTCTCTGTTGTCTTTTTCTTTGCTGAGTTTTTGAGGTTTTAACTGAACTCTCCTTCATGAAAGGTCATTCTGGATCTCTGTCTCTTGAAAACGTCTTAATCTGACTTACCTTTCAGAACTGATTTGTCGAAGTCAGGATCTTGTTTACTTATGATTCCGGAAGTGCAAGCATGTACCAAGACAGAGCATAACTTTTCATCTGCCAAGATTAAAAGAGAGCTCCAAAGACAGGCATGGCATTTAACTTTGAAAGAGTCTGTTGGTGTTAGAAGCCAACTACAGGCTCCAAACCACTGAAGACAAGTTGATCTAAGGGCAAATTTTGGCCCTAAAATTGCATTATGTGAAGTAAGTGCTATCGGGAGCAATTAACAATTCGTCATCTGCCAATAAATACATAGATATTTTCTGTTGGAAGAATAGGGAGTGAGTGATATATTAGGTATCATTTTGTAATGACAACCACTGTACCAAAGTGAAAGTTTTAAAACACTCAAGAGGTCTTTGAGAAACCAAATCTTATGCCCTTTGTGTCATCAGACCAAATATATGACACACAGAGGAAAAACTGGGACACATCAGAAACTGTGTGTAGAGTAAATATGCTCAGACCACAGTCACGGGGCAAGGTTGCATAAACATGAAGAAAACAAGGTTGCATAATATACCACTTCAGTGTTAAGGATTTATATTTATGGAGAGCTTGTAATTAAAGTTATAACACAGCTAAGAATTGGAATTTTTCACCTTGGAGAAGTTGCGGTTGAAGTCCAACTCATAAGGAATAAGAATGTATTTAAACAGGAATCTTAGCAGGCATTTAGAGTTGCATGTTACTGCCAAAGAGCCCCATAGCTTTATTAATGAGCACCACTGACATTCAGCCAGAAAGTCTAGTTCTGTCATGAGAGGAGAGAAGACAACTGCTTTTCTGATTTGGTTGGCTTGGGCAAGGGCTTGCCTTCACCAAGTCCTAGATGCAAACATAGGCTACCGTGCCCATGAAGAACTGCCTACTACCCAGCCTCAGCCATGCGACTCCATGAAGGTGTATTGTAATAGAAAGTTGCTGATGAAAAAGCATGATTTTAAAATGTCCAGAGATAGAGGGCTTTTTATCAACTTTGAGAATTTCCCATTATTCCTCAATGTTTCTTCTATCATATTATTTATATATTACTGCTGTATTACTTGCATATATCACATTACATTAGCATATTGTTCTTATACATACTTATAAACACTCAGTTTTCCATATTACTCATTTGTAAGTATTGACATTTTATTTTAAAGTTAGTTTTTCTACTAATGACTTCTATCCTTTTGATTTTATATTTTTCTGTTAACACTACAGCCATCCACCTGTGAAATAGACCTCTTCTTATAGAATACACAGACAGTGCTCAATCAGCCTGTAAGCTTCTCCTTGATAAACAGGTTATTTATCAATCCTTTGTTATAAAGTATAATTTTCAAAAAATTAATTACTCCCTGAATTGTTTTTGGAACCTCATGTAATATTTCAATATTTTTCTGAAATTACATAAATTGCATATACCAAGTCTGGATATCTTTGAGAACTGCAGAGGCACAAAATACTAAGTTTTACATCATGTACCTACTCCTTCTTAATATTTAACTTTATATAAAAGACAAAGATTGTATTAACATCCTCAATCAAGGAAAATCTTCAAAAATTTACAGTGAACTGACTATGCTTGTCCACCATGATCAAGTCACTTTAGTCTTTGTTATTCTAAAAGGCCATCAATATTATTGTATCTATGACCTACTTTTTTAGTTCCAGTGAGTACAAATTTCTCATTTTGCTGTGAATTGATTTGCATCCCATTGGTTGTCTCTCAGCTGTAGGGTGATTCAGATTTCTTCAATCAACTGCTTTATCTCTCACCTAAACATGGAATTATATCTAAGTAAAATCAGTAGAGACTTTATGCTTCTTCATTTATGATAATTTTTTTAAGCCCAGGACCACAAAACCTTAAAAACCCCCACATTTTAACACAAGTTCCTCTTTTATGCCAGTACTAAACCCCAATTTACATTCACATACACTCAGGGCTTAATCCATTTAAAATGTATAATTTGTAACACTCTGATTTCCTAAATGAAACCACAATGGCACAATAATTCAAGTATTTAATAGCACATTCAATATACTATGTCATTAATATTCTGTCTATGGGCCGAAGGGATTATGCAATGTTAACATGACTAGTTCTACAAGCCCATGCTGACTATTGTTCATTTTACTGACTCCCCCTTAATTCTTTACTAATTGATTACCATACCATCATTTATCAAAGTTATGATGACAGGTCTATGAATTATTCAGATTTTTTCATATCTCAATTTTGGCTTGACATTAGCTTAGTTTGGATTTTTTACAGTATTCCCTGGTTTACTAAAAATAAATGAGATAGCTCCCAAGCCATAGTTTTTAAAGGTCTTGGACACAGTTTATCGGGGCCAGTAATTTAAAAATACCTAAAATCTAGTAATTACTTTATGACAGCTGGCTAAGATTCCGGTGGAAAGCACATGTGTAACATTATGTAATGTAATCTTATTTTTTTATCCTAAAGATAAATAATAATTGAAATAACACTTTCAAATTTTCTGCATTATTATTCAATCCAATATTAGTATTTTAATTTTCCTTGTTTCTAGCACCTAATGAAAATTCTTTAGATTTCTACTTTACTTTGCCAGGTTAATAATTTTCCTTTTATTTTTTTCATTTCACTTCAAAAATATGCTTTATTTTTCAGTTCAGGTATCACAAAGACATTCAGGTTTCACTAAGAATCATTGTCTCCAATTCCTATGTCATCATTTATAGCCACTGCTACAAAACTAAATTTAGATGATTCCATTTCTTCTCTAGCCTGGGTTTGTTATGCTCATGATTTGGATTTTTTGATCAGCATGGAATTTTTTCCAGACTTTGGTTTCTGAGGAATTCAGTAAAGTTTTCTTCAGCATTTTCAGATTCAAATCATAATTTTCTGTTTAAATTTTCTTTTGGATTACTTGACTTGTATTAATTTCACCTTTGAGAAATTAGTCTCTTATGACATTATATATTTACTTATATGAAGCAATGTGTTTTAATTCATTTGCAATATTTTAAATCTATATATCTAACAAATTTTGACTTTGTGATTAATTCTTTCGTATGTGACAAGATGGGAAGTAGTAGAATTTCACCTATTTGCTGTAATTCATTTATTGAATAAAATTCACGTATCATTTCCAAAAATTGTGACATTTAAATGTAGTCAACAAGACAGTACAAGCACATATTGAATTCCACCATGATAATGTTGTTTTACCTTCCCTCTGTAGTTCTGTCTTCAGGTGTCATTTGCTGACTGATTAACACTAGCTGCCACCTAAGTGACTATATCCTGTGCATGTATTCAAAGAAATGAGAGTAGGCAATGTGTTTTTCCTTCTCCCTAACAGATTAGAGGTCTTAATTTTAGATATTAGAGTCATGCAAATCTTGTGAAGAGATCTGATTAACACTACAATACTAATTTCACCCTTCCCTATTGCTCTTAGTGTGAAACTTTTCCACCTTATGCATTAGTTTGTTCTCTCTGAAAAAGGAGATTCTGTTTCTGCTGGGCTGTGAATGTATTCAGATCACATAATTTCCATCTAAGCTCAAATCATTCATGCATACAAGTCTCAGGATTCATATCACCTCTTCTCATGTACCTAAAATTATTCAATAACACCTTTTGGGACCATAACATGGAATTCCTTAAACCAGACCATGAAGTGCTTTGCACTGGGAACCACGTCTAAGTCCTGGTTGAAGATACTTAATTTAAATCTAAATTGCCACAGGAAAACAGTCCAATAAGCATTCTTAAGCTCCCAGCTTAAGAACTGTGGGTAACTGTAACCCTTGGATAGAACTGAGTCTAATGCAAAGCTCACCCTCTTTCATTGCAAAGCGGGCACAGAGAAGCACAAAGAGAAATGATAGCCTAAAAGCAATGACCTACTCACGAAAGCACATCCTCAAGAAACTGGAAAACAGGTTTTTAGGTTCATTTCTACCTTAGGTGGTTTGAATTCACTTTGCTGAGCAGTGAGGTGCAATTGCCAGGTTAGAATTTTCCAACTTTAATTTTGAGACTGGCATAGTACCACCAGAAATGTGGTAATTGAGAAGCCAAAGAAAGACTTAAACTAGATCTTGACCCTCTGTTGATCAAGAATAAATGCTAATTTTATTCCCTTGAATACTGGAGTAAGTGGGATCATCCTTGGTGTCTCATCTTACCTAAAAAGGATGAGGGAAATATGTGATACAAGTGGGGTACTGCTGCTGTTGTTGAGTAACATCACACCTCTCTGTGGCTGGTTGCTAATTCCACAGATACACAATTAATTGTGCTAAACCTTTTTTTTCCTCCTGTAGCTATTCCCATTGCTACACTACCCAATGTTTAATTTTGAGGCCTCTGTCTCATGGTCTATCCCAAAGAGAAATTGTGCAGAAGCCCTGTGCAAGGGAGCCTGCTGGGGGGCCCAGCTGCAGTAACGTGCTGCTGCCCACTTGGCCACAGCCCACAGCCCTGGGCTAGGGAGAGTTTAGACAGTGGGGTCTAAGACAAAGAGGCCAAATTGTGGTCCCTTGAATGAGTTCATTTAAAGATCCTAGAAGCAGGCAAAGGCATGTGGATGGGCTGAAAAAGAACACCCCACACTTCCCACCACGTAAGGCAGCGTGACTCTGCCAAAGCGTGACCACACACAGAAACACGGCCCTGTAAGAGAGCGTAAACCACAGAGGCATTCCTCCAGCCAGGCATTCCCACCCCATCTCCCTATCTGTCTGTGTTTGTCACAGACATGCTCTTTGACCACAAACAGGATGGTGATACACATTTTACCCTGCTCCCTGTAAGACATAGAAGAATGACATAACGGGGTGTTAAAACCCCTGACGCAGCTGGGAAAGCATTCTTTCAGAGCAGGCAAGACAACATCACACATACTCCAAGAATCCAGTCCAAAGCCTTGGAATAATTCAAGCATGTGTTATGTTTTCCTGGACCCTGAGTGACTCCTAAATTCAAGCACTTTAAGAGATGACAGCACAAACACCTCTGGGGCAAACAAACACTCATGTAAAGACATACTTACAATTTCCCTTTCCCCAAATACACTTTTGGATGGAATCTGAGATAAGAATTTCTGAAGGAGAAGAATGTCAAAGAGAAGTCTCTATCTTTATTCAAATGAGCATTGAAAGTTTTTTTTGTTTGGTATTCCAAAGCTGAGTTTGTGACACCTAAAAAAAGCCTACCTTGGAAAGTAAACCATTGGTGAAAGCCTGTGTTTCTAAACGAATGAACTACATGCAAAGATAGAAGTAAGAAATATAAATAAATAAGGTGAATATTGAAAATGTTACCCTGGCCAGAATATAGTGAGGCTGTGTATGTATTAACAAAGAGAGAACACTATTTGGTAATAAAACAATAAGACTAAAATTTGTCTGATAAGAAGTCTTTAAGAATGAGAGAAACCCACATCACAGAGAGCATATAAGATTCATTGCTGTGTTTCATAAACTTTGCAAGTGAAAGATAAGGAGTGAGACTGATTAGAGCTATATGGCACTTTTATTTATAACTTTTAACACAATGTATACTGTGTTAAAATATTTGTACCCATTAAATGTGGGCTCACAATTTACCATCTAAGCTATTCTCACTGAATTCAGCTTACTAAGAAATGCAAACACTGTCATACACATGGTAATTAGGTACAGATGTGATTATTTGACAAATAATCATAACGAATAATTGTCACTTCCTTGTTTATAAACCACTAATTTAAAACATGTGTGTGCTGACCTAACCTCACTAGTGCACCCTTTTCTAATGTGGGGAGAGAAGAGGGAGAGAGGTTCAAGCTGTTATCTTTTCTTCAAGAAAACTAACCTTTTATTCTCTGGTTCTAACTTTCTGCTTCACAGAGATACTTTGCTCAGAAGCACGTTTCCCACTGGCTTCTGTTTTGCAACACTTGTCATGAAAAACCACTTTAGGAGAGAGGAGCAGGAGGACAGAGGCACAAGACATGGTATGTGGTTGATACCATTTCTTCCAGACATAGCAGTGAAAGTCATTTACACCATTAGAGGACTGCACACTCCCAGGCATGAAGGATACACAAGTATCTTCTCAGTCAGAAGAACCACAGCTTAGATTAAGGCAACAACTTTACTGAGAGATATTTCTTGTGTGAGAGAATGAACCATTTCAGAGAGACACCCAAACTACCTTCTCACTTGGCACTTAAGCAAAGTTTTCAGTTTTTTCATTAACCAAACATGAAGTCAGTAATAGCATTTAATAACACCTCCTATGTTCATAAGAGACATATGAAATTTAGTTGTTTACATATTAGAAAGTAAGAAGTTAAATTTGCCCATTTACATTTGTAAAATCAAAGGTAATTTCACTTCAATTAATGATGTTATACCAAGGATAAACAAGCAATGTCATCAGTAATGATTAAAATGGTATATTTCTAAGGTTGCATGTCACGAAACAGTGTTTACTTTGAAGTACGTTGTTTATCTGTACTGAAAAATGTTAAACCTACTCTTCAAACAATTTAATTTAAGTTTGCAATCAAGTGCTGGTGTAGAGTCTTTTGGAAAAAAGAGCAAGACTCTTAGTGAATGTTTATGTAAAAAAGTACTGTTTATATTTGAGCTTCCCCTCAGGATCTGTAGTGTAATGTTTATAGAAAGCAGACAGCAAACTTGTATAATTTTATTATAATGAACAATATAATTTAAATTAATTATTATCACTTTCTCTTAGATCACCATTGTTAAAAATAGAGATAAAATGGGTCTTGTAAAATCACAGGGTTTTGACATCTTGTCTCTTTTTGGTAGATATCTCCTATAGCACAATAGAAACCCAGCTTTTGACATCCCTGAAGATGCTTCCAGGACCTACTCTTCATAGTAATATAGAGCTGCTCTCCCTGCAGAGACCCTGGCTGTGGCGAGGACGCAGGATGGGTGCACCCACACCCCTGGTCCTCAGAATACTCTGTCTGGGAAGATATCAGAGCATACCACAGATTCCTCCCTGTCCACAACCCCAGATTGTTTTTGAAAGAAAACCAATGTACATAGGAAGACGACAAGCACACAGATCTCCTCTTGGAGCTGAGTGAGAATGAAACAGATCCTGGTAACAAAACAATCAGAACTGAGAAGAGAAATGTGAGCCATATCCTCCTGCTCAGCAAGGATTCAACATGTTCCTTGGGCGTAATTGAGCTTTTGTGCATCTGAATCTGCTAGAGCAGTGGAGCATGCAGACTTTCCAATGTTAATTAATACTTCTCAATTAACTAATACTATTCTCAACTATGATTTTGAAAAATATTTATTCAACTCATACCTTAAGGCAGATTTTAAAAGCAAAATCCATTCAAGATAAGAGAACTATACTTTTCTGAATGAAGTCCTTGGTCCTGCTTTTGAATTTATGAGTTGATCAAAATTTTTCATACTACACTCTGCCTGTTAGTGTCCCGAGTCCTGCGGAGAGTGTGCACAGCTAGTCTATCCCAGAAACAGCAGACAACGATATCCTTGATCAACAGATGACCACGTGTAGGACCACATGTAGAAACATCCACCTCAGGAGAGACTGGGCATCATATGCCAATCTCTTCTCTCCAACAACCTGCCACTGCATTGGCACTATCTTCCTTCCAATCCTCTTTACAGCAACCCATACCACATACTACCACCCCTCCCATCCCAGCCTTTTTCTTTCCCTCATTTTTATTTGGCTTCCATGACTCTGCACTCTCTCTGTAGAGCACCCCCAGAAGCTCATTTCAGGGGAGGCAGTGGGAGCCCAGCTGGACATGCCAGGTTGCAGCCTTAGCTGTGGGACTGACACAGACTTGCCAATCTATCAGTTGAGGTTGACCCAATTGCTCTGACCATCCACCACAAATAAGCAGCTGCTTTGGCTCCCAGGACTGAAAGAAAAGCCCAGCTACATCACCTGATACTACCAAACCTCTCCTCACTCCTCTTCTCTCTACTTTCTGTCAAAGAGAGCAAAAGACTAAAATCAACCCTCTGCTTCAGAGTGGTTTGTAAAAATCTTCAGCAGAAAGTTTACTTTTCTCTACTAATAATTAAGACTAATCCAGACTAAGAGGCCCTGACCAACATCTCTGACCAAAAAAAGGCTCATGAAACTCTCAAATAAATTAACTTTGCACAATCAAGCTGTTTCCTAACCTTTCAGCTTCAAAACTTTCACAAGTTTTGATTTGGTTTGTTGTGTTTTTTTCCTCCAGTACAGTGTAATCTGAGCTCTGTGTGTCTCTGTGTATGTGTGTGTGTGTGTGTGTAGCATGAATATTCCAGTCTACTTATCATGGGAATTAGCCATGGTGATCCAGGGTCTCTGCACTCAAATATTTGAGCTACTTGTGACTGCTTTACAATAAGTTGACCAGGTTAACTCTTTTGTGATCCTTGGGTCCATTTACTCAATCAAAATTAATACCATATTTTGATTCCACAACAATAGTAGATGTTTTTAAATATGTCATTAAGTGCATCTATCTGAAGGAGATAATTTGGCCCCACTTTATTCTACAGAGAGAGGCTCATTTTCTGAATAAAATACATGACGTTTCCTCATAGAAATTTCCTATGGAAAAATATGTATACATTTAAAGCTAAATCTGTGTTTTTCTGGATTAGTCCCTAAATAAATGCAAATAATTAGACTTGATATCAGGAGATCTAGTTCAACATAATTTGGTTAAATTAGGAAGAAAAAAGGCCAGAAAACAACACTTTACTTCAAAACAATTCAGAAGAAGGAAATCTCTGTTGATGCAACAGCTGTCCTCCTCAGCTCCCCTTAGTGTCTGATCTCAGCATATTGAGACATCTGTTATTTTTGTGTATGACTGGGTTCAGAGAAAGAAATTAGCTTCTTCCATGTCCCGACACAACTGTGGAAAGAAAATTTCCAATACTGAGGTCAACTTCTCCTCACCCTACAAAAGACAGAAACAAGTGGAAGAAAGGAATAACTGACAGATATAGTGAGAAATATATACTAAAAAGTAGTTTAAAATTTAAAAAGGGATAAATTTACTTCTTTTTGTCCACTGTCTTAGGAGAATTAAATATGTAAACTCTAGAGTGTCAAAAAATGAATTGGATTCATTTAGTTTATTAATGTATGTTTGACTATGGCACTGGGAATAACTTTTTTATGTATGTGTGGCAAAAGAGCACTAGGAAAACACAAAAGATGCAGTGAAAACCTGAAATTCAGGGAATTATCACAGCTTCTCTCACTTCACTGAGTAAGCTGGCTTGCTAAGGTGCATCAACCTGATGTGAAGCTTTTCTGTGTCCTTGATTAACATGTGTATAATCAGTCTTAACCAAACACAACCCTCATACACCTGCTCTGGCTTTGAGAAAATTATTTGATGGGGCAGCTCTACAGAAAAGTACTGCTTAGCACTTGACTCATAATTTTCACTGACTAATGGTACTGCTTACCCAGACCTGGCTCTTACTTGCTCACCTCAATCTCTCTAGTTGACCGCTGGAGGTTTGATGAAATATGAGATGTTCCTTTTACCCTCAGTCTCCCTGAAGCAGTCAGCAGTTCAAGTTGTCTCTTTCCTGGCCCCTGCAATTTGTCTGCAGGTTTGTGTCAGAAAACAAAGCAAAATACATCACCGCCACAAAGCCAAAAAAAAAAGAGAAAAGTAAAACCACAAAAAAAATTCCGAAAACAGAACTAAAAGCACAATCAATCATACTAAAGGCTCAATGTATGTGGTTACCTTGGTGTAAAAGTCTTAGCACCTTACATTTCAACAGCTCCTTCACAGCAAGTCCCCTGTGTGCAACTTGTTTCTTGAAAGCTCAGATGCAATTTTTTACATTCCTTTAGACTGGGGCTCACTCTACAAGTGAAAGAGCTAAATTACACATCCCCTTACTGGCCAGAAGCAATATACTTGCAGAAATGTATTCACTTTAGATCATCCATGGAATGAGAAACTGCTTACTGCAGAACTGTGCTACAGATATGTGGTCTGATACACACTTCTTTCAGTCAATTTTTTTTTTCATAAATTCCTTTAAAATCTACTAAAAATAAATTTTTTAAAACTTACTGTATATATTAAATAGTATAGAAGAAGAAAGCTTACTGTTTATACATGAAAAATTGATTTTTAGAAATACTTTACTGTATCACATTTTAAATGTTTCTTGAGTGAGTATTTTAGTTATTCCAGGACTTCATTATTTTTCTCTGTTGGTCAGAATGCAATCTCCATTTCTGTACTGCATTATTTACATCAAAATGCTTGTGGTGTGACTTTGGGAAAGTCATTCTGATTAGTAGCAGATAAGTAACAGTCAACTAAGATCCCTCCCTAACAGTGTTCAAAATCTTACTGAAATAAAGAATATTAGAATCATAGAAACATTAGGGTTGGAAAAGGCCATCATTGAGTCAAATCTTTATACTCATGTTTACTTATTTTCTTTATCTCTGAGGATTTTTTTCCACCATTATGCAGAAAAATGTCATTGATTCAACAATCTCAGAGGTTGTGTAAGAACAAAGTACTTAAAGGTGGATGGAAAAATATTGAAAATTGTATTTAGCATACAGGTAATTGTGATTTGCCATCAAAACATTTAAATTTAGACAGAAATAATGGGAAAAACAAGCCAAAATACTATCTAACAGCTCTACCAAAACAATTATGTGTGTTTTGGTGACTAGCAAGCTAAACACAAGATAGTATCACATTGTTCCTTCCTGAAAAATGTATAAGTCCTGGAGAGGCTCTGGAGGGAAGTGGCAAATGACATCTTGAAAAGGTCTTCACTGAGGAAGGGATGAAAGAAATAGGATTGTGCAGCTTAAGGATGAGGAGGATGGAAGAGAGGGAGTGGAACATATTAGTCTTCCAATATGCAGATCATTGATACAATAGAAATAATTATATAATTATTAAATTTGAGATATTGCTATTAGCTATGCCCACAAAAAAGGGGAAAAGAAGACAAAGGAAAGAAAATTGAGGAAGTTACTCAAAAAATGAAATAATCAAATATCAGAGTAGCTTGCCTCGAGGGAGGCTTGGGACAGTCCACTAGTGGGGGCTTTAAGGCCTGGTTATAGAACTGTCACGGGGGACACACACAGGTATACTCGAAAGCTCACGTGCAAGGTGAATGCTGCTGACTCTCCATTAATTACTGTGCTGTGATCTGAGTTAGAACAGCAGGAGGGTAGAATCTAAGTTCTATGTAATTTCCCAACTAAAAGTCACTCAGTGTCTTCTTTGACTCTTCATTACTTGTGCTGAGGGAAAATTACTCTATATTCTTTCAGGTCCTCCCTGAATAGTTTTGAAAACAGAAGATTAACGACCAAAATGACAACAGAGCAAATAATAAATTGTGAGAAATGGATACCCTTTGACAAATGTGCTTGGTTGCATGTGAATATGGGTATCGATACAAACAGAAACCTTTTATCAAAGTCTTCTGTGCGAAGAAATCAACTGTTTATTGAAGACAACAGGTTACAAATTGGTGAAACAAACAAGTCTTTAAGATTCCACCCATTACAAACCATATGCAGAGTTCATCCGGCTCCAGTGTAGGTTATAGAGGCAGGGCCAGGTCCACCACTGATGCAGGCACTATTCAGCAGTTAATTACATTAGCTAAACATAGGTAAAAGTCACCAGAATTCCTCATTTCATCAGGATGATTGTGGACTGAGCTATATTTTCTCCCCCTAACCTGCTGGTTTTGTCAAAGACAAACCTCTCACTTCACGGACATACAGCATTCATTTCATCGTGTATTTACAGTGCTAAGGTCAGTTCTGGCTCACTAAGCTAGAGGAAAATTTATCATTTCTGTATCTAGAGTCACAGTGAAGCGTGTCATTATTGGCTCCATTTTTCTGATGTCTTCAGTCTTCTATAAGACCCATTTCTATTTCTTTTTATCAGCTCTTGTTTAGCTCGTGTTTCTCTTGGTCTGAGATGTTCTTCAGTCTGTCATTACCTCGACTGCCCTCCCACAGAATAGTCATTCCTGAGCAGTTTTTCATCTCTCAGTCTCTCTTTAACTTGGGTTGTGGGAAATTTATAAATGTGATAGCTGCTTTCAACAGAACTGAGCACTGGATGTAGCACAACGTGTGTTGGGGGACATCTACAGGCTGATTCCTGACAGAAATTTAACAGAGAAGCTTTTCCAGGCAAGTCAAGGACATCTCGGTCCTGCCTAGGTTATCTTCCTTTTTTGTTTTAATTAGTCAGTATTGAAAAGTTATATTCTCACTCCAAAAGTAAAAACAATAAACCCTTGATTCCACATGACATATACACAATTACAAGAAACTGCTTACTGCCATCGCAATACCAGGAAAGTAATTATTTGATCTCAGAGCACTAAACGATATGATGTTACACTATAACTCTTATGTCTGAAGATTTTGGCAAAGCAAAAACAAAAAACAAAAAACAAACAAACAAACAAACAACCCCCCCAAAAAAACAACCCACAAATAAACCCCCAAAATAGAAAATTAAATACTCTCACCTCCAAAGCAATTTGTGTTACACACTACTCCCACATCACAGATGTAAGATAAGCAATAGGTAAGTTTTTCACAATTTTTCCTTTTTACTAGCTTCCAAAAATCAAACTAGTGAGAAAAATTAAGATCTGCCTTGAAAAATGAAGGCCTGACATGAAAAGAATAAGGGTAAATCTAGCTGAAAATTCAATTTCCCACGCATAAAATTAATATCTTTCTTCTGAGTCTATGAAGATGTCATTAAGGAAGCAAAAATCAGATCTTCAAGGAAATGCAGACGTCCATTTCCTAGTGAATCCAGGGGAGTTGAGGAATAGAGTAGGCCTACTTGGCCTATAAATTAGCCTATAAGAAGATGCATACTGAAATGTATGCAGTATATCATAACCAACATTTGCATAAAAATATTTTGTGAGAGACAGAGTTACAGACGAGCTTGGAGGATTTCCACCTGGAAAAGTCCTGTGGCTTCCATATATCCTCAGTGGCAGAAATCACCTATCTACCAGTATAGCCTGGCTCACCTATAGCATAACTTTGCTGGAGGAAGTGTATAGCTGTCATTATGAGCTATTTAGTTTACATATTCTCCAATTCCCAAATTCTCTGGTCACTTTTCACTTCAGACGCCACTTCTGAGAGCTCCCAGAGCTCCCTCAGTTGGGATAGGGGACAAAGCAATTTCTTAATGCAAGATTCTCAGCCATACCTTCCTAGTAGTTGAGCATATAATGACCCTCAGTCCCAAAAAATTAGGAGTAAATGAAACATACACAAAAATAATATTTTTGATCTCTGGCTCAGGGTTTGCCCGTTCAATTCTGGTTTACCCTTAACACATAAGACCATGTTTATCGAGGTGAAGGTTGCCTCATAATGAAATTTTCACTAACAGCCTAGTTTGTTGGGATTTTAGTGGACAGAAGGAATCCAAACCTGATAGAAACCCAAAGACTTTCAATCAGAAGGCAAAGGTTGCATTCATGGCACCAAGCAGATCAGTCCCTTTCTCTCCTCTGACGTCTCATGCCCAGATTTGTGCAGGAGCTCAACTGCACAAGTACCAAGCAACCAGTACAAAAAAGGTTTATGTGCTTTCAGCAGATATTCATGACTGTTCTCCCAGTGCTTAAGCAGCTGAGCTATTGGCAGCATCTTATTACATATTTTCCAGCAGCGAAAATTTTCCAGACCATTGATTTCTTTTTCTTCACATGTGCCAATATATTCAAGTGGCTCCACACAGGTGAAGCAGTTTCCCATAAGAAGCTAAGGATTGAAGAATGTGAGGTTTGAGCTGGAAGCCCTTTGTGGAATACAGACATCTAGTTCCTGTGGCTGTATTTCTTTGAATCACTGACTAATGCCAAGGTCATTTCTCTTTTTCCCATCTCAGCTATGACTGAGCTCTGATGAAGAGTGACCAAAGGGATTCCTAGTGGAAGAAGGGAGGGGAAGCATTGAGGAGAAGCCCTTGGTAGATTCTTGTGGTTTATTCAGACCTCTGCAACAGAGGGCTTTTGAAACACAAATAATATGATATTCTTATTTGAGTCTAAGTTAATTTTCAGTTGGTAGTTAAACACTCTAATCAACTGGGTTAAGGTGGTATATTTTGCCATTTTCCCTGAAATACCACACAACATTTTTTGAAAAGGCAAAGTGGTAATGTTATTTAATATGAAGCTCATCATAGAGGTTTCCAGCCATAATTTAGTTGTTTATTAACTTTCTTCTTGTAATTACTCACTTTCCTTTCTGGAATAGCTAATTTTCAATTTGGTTTCCTAACATTTCTTGTTAAAATACAACCAATCTATGTGAAAGACAAAAACATTAAAAACATTTTCCTTGTGTCTGGAGCAAAAGGTAGGTTCAGTGGTGTGTTGGTGATATTCTTAGTTACTCCAGAAATATAATTCACAGTTCCAGACCCAACCTCAGAAAGTTGTTTTAGTAATGAAATTTTATCCATACATTTGAATGCATTCTTCCCTAACAGCAACCTGGGCTACACAGATTACAATACCATCATTAAAGTGTGGGTCAGATTTTAATATAACAATACTTTCTATGTTAAAAATATTTGTCTGTACCATATGCTCACATTCCAGACACATATATAATACAGCTATTCCTCCCTCTCAAGGTTTTCAGTCAGCACACAATTCTTCTGAAGCTACTGAAAAATTGCTAACTTGCAGAGGTAAAGATCTCAGTTGTTGAATGAAGCCATATTCATTATTTGTTTGCCTGAGAATCTAGAAAGTGACAGCTCTCTGCAGGTCATGTAGTGATCCAAGAGAAGCAAAGCAGGAAGTGAGCCAATATGAGAACTGTGACGCCACTTCTGAGCACCTGAATTCCTTGGCAATTAGTGACAGTGTCAGAAGGATCATGCACAAGCTTGTAGATGTTCTACCTCTATACACAAAAATTATAATATTTTAAATGCAGATTTATTCCTCTAAATTGGCTGATATGAGATTTAGGAAAGAACTTCTCTTTAAATACCCACAAATCTTTACTACCTTGAGGGCATCCTAAAACCTGACACAATCTGCTGCGGTTCAGAAATTCAGAAGAGGGAATTGTTATATATTACATTTCAGTGTTAACATTTCTGCATCCTTTAATTTCAGTGTTCTCTAATAGCAGACATACTGCAGTTCTTAGAGGATAGCTTGTCTTCTGAACACCACCATGTTAAACTAAATGGGAGACCAGGTCACCAAAATGCTCTGGCAAATCACGATATGCAGCTATGGAAAGGGCCAATGAGAAAAACTCCTTGTAACAGAAGGACACAATTGCTGGGTCAGTCAAGTGCTAGTCAAAATCAGCTCTGCTTCTGTTAGTTTTGTGTCTCACAGGAAAAATCAGGCACTGTGTCTCACAGGCCATCAAGCAGCGCCTCTTGGCATAGCTCTTTCTACTCCTGCAACAGGTACGGAAACCCAGCACTGCACTATGGAAGAAAAGATATGGCAATGACAATAGTCACGGGCACAGCTGCCTTGTATTTCTTCACAAAATACTCACTAAAATAGTCACTATCAAAAGCTGATTATAAATCTACATTTTCCATCTTAAAGGTATACTAAGATATCAGCATGGTGTACTATGCCTTTATAAATTGATTCCCTGAGGTTGATCTCTTCACAGGGAAGAAAGCTGTCAGCTTTCAGGTTTTTTTCCAAGGGAAATATTTGCTTCTGTCATGCCAAGGCAAGGTCTTAGAAGTGTCTCTTGTCCCTCATCTTCCTCTTTCAGCAGATGCAAAAAGGCTTGAACATCCATAAAATACCTTATTTTCCTGAGAAGAGGTAAGGTTTTCAGGCACAGCACACCTACTTTTCAAAAGGTCTTTTTTGGTCAGCTTCTTTATTTTAGTAAGACATCTGTCGTAATGCCGTCCTGTGCAGTCTGATAACACAGCCTGCTTCTTAACACAAAAGCCAAGGTTTCACTGTTGCATCAACACTGGCCATCAGCACCCTGATGGTCCAGCAGCTCTATATGTTATCTCCAGTTCTGCACAGACTGCTTTCCTGGCCATCCTCTAAGTGGGTGATATGTGTTGCTGTCTAGCCACAAGACTTGCTATTACCCTATCACCTCCTACATCCTTTCATCAGATGGAGACCTCATTCCACATCCCCATCCCTCAAAATCTGTCTTTCTCAATTTCTGCTCTGTCCTCTTCACTTGACTAACAAAGGCAACCCCTGTGTCCCAAAAAACATGCTTTTTTACTTCACCTGTGTTGTCCTTGCCCTAACAGCCTTGAGGGAAATGCAGACTATAAGACCAGGGGTGTTCCCAAAGCAGGCACTATGAACAGATTAAAGATCACAGCAGGAAGTTACCAGCATTCAAGTGACCAGCACTCGACTACACCATCTGCAAAAACTGCTTGCATGAATCTCTTTGTAGCACAGGTCTTCTGAGCCTTACGGCAAACTGGGCACAAAGGCGTAGACCAGATTGTGTAAAACTCCCGGACAAAGTTCTACTCCTCAGGTAAGGAGCCACAAGCAGGGAAGGCCGTTGCTTTGCCGAGATGAAAGGATGACTTCATGCAGAGAGATCACGCATAAAGGAATTCTTCAAGAAGGGACAGGGAGGGGCTGCATCTATAGAGTGAAGACTAAATCTATTGGATTAAACTTGGTGGCAACAAAGAATGTACCCAGGACCAGGGACTCAGCTACCTTTCCTATTAAGTCATTAAAATGGTCTCTGAACATGTTTTGGCTTCCCAAACAATCTTCTTTTCTCTCTCCTGTGCATGTTTTTGGAGTCTGTATGGGCCACTGTTGCCATCAATAGGCAGCTGTCCTGCAAATGACCACTTAGATGTGAGGGGTGGCAGAGTACAATAATGAGAGTGAGGGCTAATCCTCTCCAGGATTCAGTGCCAGAGAACGGACATGGACAAACTTAGTGTGGATCAGAAACTCATGGACTGCAGCTACAGCTCTAGCTAAGAGAGGCAAGCCAGGAAAGCTGTCACAGGCAGAAAGCCCAGCTGAACAACAGGAGATTCATCCTGATGCATCCAGCACTAAGCTGCTCTCTCTGTCCTTCGAGGCCGAACAGCCTCAGTCAGGCTTCCCTCCCTTGGCTGAAGGCTCAGTAAGCCTATTCCAAATGATCTCCTGAAAACAGTATTTCCTGTGCGCTGAAGATTTTCCCCAGAATGCTGTAAGTCTATGCAGCACTACTACATTCACTTTTAAGGGATTCATATATCAGCAGTGCACCATAGCGTGGGAACTCCACTTCATGTATAATTAATCCTGCCTGGGGATAGGAAAATGGAGTAGGTGACCTTTTGACATCTTTCCTATCCCCTTCTTCTACAATAAATATGGATTCAGGATGCAAACTTTCCATTTTCTTTTCTTTTTTTTTTTTTTTAATAGTCATTCCCCAATTTCTATACTTCACCAAAAAGAAAGAAAATATTTAAGGAGATAGTCCAAACCATGCTCATTTAATGCCTGAGAAAATAGATAGGTCTGCCAAGCTCTCTCAGGCTCTGAGACCAATCAAGGAAGCCAATTTTAAATTCTATGGATGTCCCATGAGAATACTTTGCTAATATTTATATCTCTGCTCCAATTTGGGTGATTGCCCAACCTCCTCAGCTGAACTCATCCACTAACCCAATGTCAAGAGAAAAGAGACAGTTGTTTCTCACTTGTGAAAGCTGCACCGCAAGGCATCCAGTCCAATCCCAAGTCCCAAGAAGTAGCCACCAAGAATAAAAGATGTGTAAGTCTAACTGCTCTTTTGGGTCAAGAGACTTGGGGTTTTGTTGTGCTGATGCTCGCTGAGACTTCCAGTGATGCTCAAAGTAGCAAAACAATTTATTTGTGCTTTCATATCTGAGTTCTGGGACATGATCACTGAATTTATAGAAACATGGATACTTTCTCCTAAAGATTATGGGATTCCTGCTGGGTAGCGTGATCAGGGTGCACCTTCTCAGACAGGGTATGGAGCATCCAGTTGCTTCTAATGCTACGGCTTCAGCTGTGACATTACCAGCATATGGGAGACACAAATCAATACAAGAAGATGCTGACAGAGGATTTCTTTCTAGATCCTTCATCCATCCGAACATCACCTATCTGTCTGCATTGTAAAGATATACTATGGATCAAAAAAAGAGCCTAAAAACATTTGAACCTGCAGAAAAAAAATCAAACTAAACTCAAATTATTTTCAATGACCAGAGACACAAAAGAGCTTATTGATATGGAGTTTAGCAAAAGTTATATGTAAAATCAAAACATCCTGATGGCCATGGCCAGTCAGCAACTCTTCCAAACAACACAAAGTCAAAAAACTGCAACCCTTCTCCACATCGTTATTGACCAAAGCCAACTCAAAGAAGAGAAGGAAGATGTTCTTTATTTGAGAGCATTATTTTAGGCCTCCTATAACTATGTCTTTAAGAAAGTCCTTCTAGAAAGTAGAACCGAGTAAGTTTGCTCTTCTCACCTTTAAGCAATAGACTCTTGATTTTCCAAATTCCCCCAGCTTTTCCAGATAAATTTATTTTTAACATACCAAATTGTTTAAATGCAAGTGCTCCTTTTAAAGTCACGTGTTAACACAATGAAAAGAACTGTAAAAGGTCCATCATGAAATATGAAATAATATGCTTCATAAATCAAAGGCTCTGCAGGTAAATGAAAGGAAGTCCCATATCTTTGTTCATCCACCAAAAAAACCTACAATTGCAGAAACATGATTTTCACACCCTAACTACTGATTTGTAGACATCAGATTGGCCACAAACTTTCCTTTTCTAATCTATTATATAAAAAATGCAGTAAATTCCAGAGGAAAGATTTCTTAACATCTAAGTTGGTGAATAACTTCCATATGAATTGACTGAATATTTCCTAGCATGGACACAACCACTTTAAACCACAGCATAACTGAAACTATAAACATGCATTGTGAGCACAGTCTGTATCCACCATGGATTTCTAGTCAGAAAATTCCATATTTCATAATTCACTAATAAGTGAACGATGGACTCTCCATCTTTTACTTGAGAGGGAAATCTACTCATTTCTGGTAATTTCTTCTTTTTCATCTCTGAGTCACAAGAATTTTGTCCACATCTGAGAGGCATTTCTGACAGCCTCACTCATTAAGGCTTATGGAATTCTATTTCATACTCACAGCAAAATTTTGTCACAAATTTGAAGTAGAACAGAGGAAAACCAATCTGCTTTTTCATCACATCTAAGAAAAACAAATCCTGTTACTCCCCTTTTGCCGCTTCCTTCTGCTCACAGTGTGAAGAGCTGCCTCTGCTAGACCAGCTAATTTCTTGCATCACCTTCTGTTACACACTCCTACAAAAAAAAATTTTGCATTTCAGGTGTGACTGTGTTATTTCTCAGACTAAAGTCACACAAGCTGTTGTGTTGGGTACAGATTTAATCATTCCAGTCTCTAGACTTCCCTTAATGGTCATTCCTGCTATTCCACTCCCGTGATGCCAGCAGGATATAACATTTCTTTGACCATTTTATGATCCAGATTGATAATGAATTGGTTTTTATAGCACACATAAATTAAGGAGCAGGAAATTCAGGCAGGTACAGAGCTAACAGCTGGGAGTGAAGAGGGGATGAAAACAATATAAATCAGATATTTTCTTTAACTAGTTATCTTGTGCAAACAGGCTGTAAGTGCACTTGGCAAGTGGAAAAGCTGACCAGAACATTTTAAAGAGGAGAGATCCTGGTATAGAGGTCAGATTTACATTTTGTTTAACAGCAGTTTTAGTAGCACAAATGAAGGGAGAAGAACTGGGGCATAGAATGGGAATGGTGACTGAGGATGGGAACAAGGATGCAGGAGGAAAGGGTTTCCTAAACCAGAGTCTCTGCTATGGCTACTACAGAACCTCATTCTTTGCAGTGATTCCTACCTTGGTTTATTACCCCCATATCAGATATTCAGCAGCAGTGCTGGGCTCCGTATCTGGGCTCACAGCACATGATCATACAAACCTCAGCACCATGAAAGCTGTTTGCAGCCTCCCCTTGGGAGCACAGCCCCATCAGCCTGCTGCCCACTGAGCACCCACTGCCTTCCTTTTGAGGAGGTGGCAGGCCACTTTCTCAGCCAGGACTGTCAACTGCCAACAGCTCTACAGGCTCTTCAGAGACTGATTTTGACAATTCAGGACCCAGTCCCCAGAAGAGTTAATCATTTCATACAGATTTATCACCTTCTGTCACAGATTAGCTATTTTCTCACTTTAAAGATGTCTGTCTCTCCCCTGCCATATCAGCTCCTGTGTCTATACAGCTCTCCTAGACATGGTGAGAAATTCTGTGTTGTGAATGGAGCTCTCTGTCCTTGCTGAGCTGAGGGCTGACTGTGTTCCTGCCAGTGCTTGCACCGCAGCCTGCTAGGAGGGAAGACAGCCTGGCTGACACTGGAAGTACACCCCAATTGCCAGAGTAGTTTGATCTGAAGAAAAGATGTCATTCTTCCATAATGGTAGTATTCCAAAGTTATTGAAAGCTTTTTCAAAATTCCCAAAAAGCAGACACCTCTCACAGCACAGAAAAGTGTGTCTTGAAAGCCAGAGTAAAGGACGAGAAAGTGCTGAATGAAGCAAATCTGTTCATTTCTGTTCCTCTGCATTGCCAGGGACTCCAGACTAACCTCGATTCATATTGCCTCTACTCCCTTCTTTCTAATACACATTATGGTAAATTATATTAGTAGATAAGAGCCCAATAGAAGTGATATTTCTAGATGCAAGTGCTAGATCTGCCTTACGAGCAGAAAGATATGTTTGCTCTCCCTCACAGGTGGTCAGAGCGTACACTGGGAGAGCCATGAGGGGCGCTGGTGATCATAGACTTGTTAGGAAATGTAAGCCTATTGAAATCCGTCTTAATCCACAAAACCAAGATAGCACTACAAAGTACTCTGCCTAAAAAGGAGGTGGCCTTTCCACTTCTTAAATCCACATAAGGCAGTGGCTTATAAGTGTCTAGGCATTAGTGCCAATGATCATTATTTCAAAATGTCAAGAATACTATTTAAAGTCTTAGTTCCTTTTCCACCCTACCTCCCTTTGTTTTTCTTTTTCTTGCATTCTTGAGAAATTGAATGGGAATTTAAATCAATTCCAGTTCACCTCCCCCTGTGATAGATTTCAGCTTCCCCAGAGCAATACATCAGTGTGCTGAGAACTGTCTGCTAGGCAGTTCACTATAGGTATAGGATACATTAAGTCAGTAAGGAATTAAAGGAGGGAAATGCAAGCAGGAATGGAGGAAAAGAAACAACCAGATAGCAAGTTTTTAGAAAAAACATCAAAGTAATGCAGTTAGTGTTGCTACTTTGGTAGCAACATTTGTTTCTTGAGTATTATTAAACTGGTTCATATGTCTCAGCTAAGACCTGGAAATAAAAGTCTTCCTTTAGCTATAAAAATGCAGAGTAATCTTCAGCAGTGACTGTGTAATTAACTGGCATCCAGCCCAGTGAAGGGAAAAGCTCCAGTCAGGTAGATGTTCATGTACTCATTTATAATTCTAAACTTAGAAAACTCCCACTTTGTCATTTTATGTTGTGGTAAGAGTAAACTGCATTTTCTTCAAAGTGACTCCACATTCCGCTAAACCAATAGATGCTCTTACAGGAAAACGTTAGCAAGAGTAATCTGATTGATCTTCTGGGTGAACAGAGTTCAGACACAAACACACCATAGCCTTCACCCTAGTGTAAGGCTTTCCCCTTTCCCCTGAGGGAGGGATACACTCAGAGGAGCCAGATAGGCGTGTGTATGGCACAAAATCCTAGCTTCAAAACTCTTCCTTTCCTTCTTATCTGGATTTGAAGAAAGAAGTAAGAAAGAATTTCTTTTCAAAACCTGTTTTTAGTGTATCCTTCCTTCGAAATAAATTTAGCAATCTATGTAAACAATCCCCATGGCCTCAAGCCCTAGGAAACATGTTTCCTTTTCCAGAAGCTCCCACATCTACCATTCTCCAAGCAGGCCAGAGAAACTTGACCAATTTCAGCCCACTGGCAATACCAGAAGAGTTTATTGGCAAGCCAAGACTTATGCTGCTTCTTTTATTTTTTTTTTTCCACTTTTAATAACCATCCTAAATGATGTTCCTCTTGAAAGATCAGTATTTTGTGTCCCAAACTGTTTCCTTATGCAACTCTCACACTTTTCTTTGTTATTTTTTAGCAAGGAGCAGCACTGAGCTCCTCAAATTATCCTTCTCTTTCTCATCATGGGAAAAAAAAAAGAAAAGTATCCAAATATAATTCCTAAACAGAAATTACAATTTCATCTGAATATTCAGGAATCAAAGCTTCTAGAGTGCCCATGAGGACCTTACCTTCAAAACACTTTCCATTTTTTTGTAGTACTTATGTAGTCCGTGAAATTAACCATGATTTCTAACATTTCCTTACCATTATTAAAGATATTCATTAACCTAGAATTGCCTTTTTGCCAAACATGGTGCAGCCAAAAATGGAGATAAGTAAAAATTAAGATCATAAATAAGTGGGGAAACCTGGACAAAATGCACCACATTGTAAAGCTTTACACACAGTCAAGTCTACTGACAGTAGCCTAGATCCTGAGCTCTAAACTTAAAGGAGAATGACATTATGTTCTCTTTACTCTGGACGTACCCTGCTGTCCTGTAGATTCAAGTGATTTTTGAAGGAAAAGAAATGCTATTGAACCAGCAGAAACATACCCGCAAAGCCCTAACTGTGAAAAAAGGCTCAGCCACAGAGAAGAGTCAGAAAAAGTGCAAAGAGTCTGTAACTCAGATAAATAATGTGCAAATTGTAAGAGAAGTGAAACATGATGTTGCTTTGCACTGAGCATGTTGAAAGCATTTCACAATGAATTAGAAGAACAAAAAATATTCTGTCTTCAGCTATGTCAACTCAAGCCATTCTGTGATTCTACAGTTCTATGATCTGAGTTCTCCATCAACCCAGAGCAGCTGGCACATCAGCCTCAAGTTTGTGAGGAAACATTTCTTGCTCTACCTGCCAGCTCTGGCCCCTGTTCCTTTCAGTAAACCAGATAAATGCTCCACTCAAGGGGTTTCTATCTTCTCCATTCTTGCTCCCAGCTGCCTGAAAGCTGGTGAACGATCTCCTGACTTTAAGGAAGGGCAAGAAGGAGGATCTCTGAAAATATAGGCCTCTAAGTCTCACTTCAGTGCCTGGTAAAGTTATGGAGGAGGTATTGAAAAACACCTGAAGGGTCATGCAGTCATTGGTCGCAACCAACATGGCTTCATGAGAGGAAAGTCCTGCTTATCAAACCTGATTTCCTTTTATGACAAGGTAACCACTTATTGATCAAGGGAAGCCAGCTGATGTCATCTTTTCAGGTTTCAGTACTGTCTCTCATAAGATCCTTCCAGAAAAAATTTCCAGATCACAGCTGGATAAACACATCTTGTGATGAGTGAGCAACAGGCTCATGGGTTGGGCACAAAGGGTTACAGTGAATGGGGTGACATCAAACTGGAGACATCACTAGTGGGGTTCTGCAGGGCTCCACCCTCAGCCCTGTGCTCTTCAACCTCTTCATGACTTGGACGCAGGACTGGAAGAGATACTAAACAAGTTTGCAGATGATACAACACTGAGAGGAGCTGCTTACTTCCTCAAAGAGATGGAGGCCCTGCAGAGAGACCTCAACAAATCAGAGGCCTGGGCAATAATCAACCACATGCAGTTCAACAAGGGACAGTGCCAGATTCTGCTCCTGGGATGCAGCAACTCTGGATGTACGGACAGACTGGGGAGTGAGATGCTGGAAAGCAGTGCCATGGAAAGGGACCTGGGGATCCTGGACGATGGAAAGTTGAACATGAGTTGGCAGTGCCCTGGCAGCCAGGAGGGCAAACCATGTCCTGGGGGGAATCAGGTACAGCATCACCAGCCGGGCAAGGGAGGGGATTGTCCCGCTCTGCTCTGCACTGGGGCGGCCTCACCTCGAGTCCTCAGAGCAGTTTTGGGTGCCACAATATAAGAAAGACATTAAACGATTAGACAGCACCCACAGGACGGCAACAAAGATGGTGAAAGGCCTTGAGAGGAAGCCGTATAAGGAGTGGCTGAGATCACTTGGTCTGTTCAGCCTGGAGAAGAGGAAACTGAGGAGCGACCTCATTGCAATCTAGAGCTTCCTTATGAGGGAAAGATGAGGGGCAGACACTGACCTCCTCTCTGAGATGACCAGTGACAGGAGCCAAGGGAATGGCCTGAAGCTGTGTCAGGGAAGGTTTAGGTTGGATATTAGAAAAAGGTTCTTCCCCCAGCATGTGACTGGGCACTGGAACAGCTCCCCAGAGAAGCGGCCACAGCACCAAGCCTGACAGAGTTCAAGAAAAGTTTGGACAATGCTGTCAGGCACATGGTGTGATTCTTGGGGATGGTGCTGTGCAGGGCCAGGATTTGGACTCAATGATCCTTGTGAGTCTTTTCCAACTCAGCTTATTCTGTGATTCTGTGATTCTGTGATTCTGTGATTCTGTGTGTGTACCGAGCTCTGTACATGGTGGCAGTGCTGGTTAGACTCAGGAGGCTCAAGTGAGTAGATTTTATGCCAAGATAGAAGCAATAAGTTACAATAAAGAAACACGAAGAATTATTTTTGCAGCCAGCAGTGTACATGCAGTAGTAACATTGTGTGTTATAATTAATGAAAGACTTTTCTGCAGCTATTTAGAAGGATACTATAGATTCAATCTTGAAAGAGCTGATGGATGGCCATTTGAATACTTCAGGAAGAAATTATTTGTTTAATCATTGAACACAATAAATTAGGATTGCATGTTATTTTAATTCTATGGGAAACATGGTTCACTGCATTTGTATTTTCAAAACTATGCTTAAAAAGAGCCAGCTCTGTAGCCTAAGAACAGAACTTTTTGCTGCCAAACAAGGACATACATTCAAATCCCAGGCTTGGTAGGATTTAGATAATAAAATCTGGGGTAGAAATGGATAATCCTTATTTACGCCACAGAAATATTATACCTATTAAAGGTAGGATTGATACTTTGCTGAAAGTGTGGAAAACCTTTCCAGAGATGCCCGTGCAACATCAGCCTACACTCTGTCTATAAAGACATAAATAAATAGAAATGCAAAGAGGTTTCATCTTTCCATTTTATCTCATCAGAAACTTAGTGATTTGTCATCACTTCCTCTAACTCAGAACACTCAGTACATACTTGTGCTCCCCAGTTGTAAGGAAACACAGCAATTTGTTTTATTGTAGTAGAGCATATCAGAGACTAAATGGAGAGAGCACATGGAATTGCTGAGCCTCTTCCAACTGAGCTGGTTAAGAATATCATAAATGTTCATGATCTTTGAAAATAAAGCCTGCATGATATAGTGACCTTACTACATACTGAAGATTTCATAGGTTCCGTCTCAAAGATGCACTTGAAACCAGAATGTCAAACTTACCAAAGGGAAACTTTCTCTTTTGATTGTTATTATAAGTCTTATTCTTAATAAATTTCTTACCAAATTGCCTAAGGAATATCCTGATACAGTGCAAGATGCAGCATAATGTGACTGTATTTATTTACTTATGCAGAACCCAGAATCTCAAGGAGATAATTAAACTGGATTACGTATGAAAGATGCCTCTACCCAACAAGTAGATACAAAGTAACTCTTCAGTAAGTCACTGTTTGATATGGATACACAAATTAATCTTAAGGAAGTGAACTCCATCAGCTGTCATTCCACTATGACCGGGAACTTGGGCAACTTTTAACAGTGATGAAATAGTCCTACTGAGGTGCCTGCCCCTTTTCCCAACAAAAAATTCTAGAAATCAAGTGCTTTGTAAAGCACATTCAGAACTTAGCTCTGGAAAAAAAGATTGCATTGGAAGGATGGAAATTGCAATGTTGTCACCACTCTGAAAGATTGGCCAAAAAATTACGACCCGATATATTGTCACTGTCCTAGCAATTAGATAGGTATTTCTTGATCCTTCTACCTTGTCTCAGTTTTTTTTTAATATTTGCTACTTTAACAATTATATAGTAACTTTTAGTCCATCACATTTTGGTAAGATTTTCTGTTTATGTGTATTTCTGTTTAGTGGTTTCTGCAGTACAGCAAATTTTGCTGAGTTTTTTTATCCTATCTTTTTTTCAAGTAGCAGGTAATATGAAATGAAAGCCACGTTGAAATCATTGAAAACTTGTCACAGATTACAACAAGTAGAAGAAGTTCAGGATAGAGTTTACAACTGTAAGTTGTTCCAGCCATCTAAGCTTCTCTGATCCATAGAGGAAACTTCACAAAAAGACATATTTAGGTGAGCCAATTTCCTTTATCTTTTTGAGACATGTAAGTGAAGTAATCTTGATTAGTTGCTGGCCTTCTATAAACTAAGACAGCCTGGCTACATCTGCTCCTTGAACTGAATTTAAATAGCTGGAACTTGATTGCACATACTTCACATTTGAAAGCATGGATGTTTCTGGTATGTGGTTAGGATTGCAATTAGTGTGTTCCTTGATTCATGTGTATAAGCCTGAGCACAGGCAAGTGGGATAATGCACGGATGTAGTTCAGGTTTGCGTTTGTATGTGGGCTGAGAGCTTCTCTGTGGTTGCAAAAAAAAGATCAGGATGAGGCAGTAAAGAAAATTTCCTAATGATACAGTCAATATTAATGTTCCAGCCTGAAATATTTCTTTAATGACCGCACTCAGGGTAATACAGTCTTTATGTTCAAATTAGGAAACTGAGACATGAGCTTCAGTCATATAACACCAAAGGAATGGGAACATGGAATCACATTCTAGCAAGGTTTCTTAATATATATATCAAATAATGGTAAAGAAGAGCTAAAGTCTATTATGCATGCTTAAAAAGCAGAAAACAGTACATACAAATACAGGTCTCATTTTCTTCCCCTCACATTTGTGTCTTATTGTGTTCTCTCTTAGCCCAAAAAACATTTCATAAGCTAAATATATAAATAGAGGTGTCCCTTAGAGGGGTTAATGCATATCAGTTCATTAATGACAGGCTATGCCAAATTGAGCCTGCGTCTGTCTCTGCTGACTTTCCTGGCAATATGATCTATCTGGACTTAGGTGAATGTGATAGTCTATTGCATGCGATATTAATAGATAAACCATGAAAAATAGATGCAATAAAAGCATTATGAAAGGCTGAAAACAGCTGTGGGTAGTGTTGAAAGGTGAAGTATCAGGTTAAGAGAAGAAAAAGGAGCTACAGTGCAGCCCTGCAAGGCTTGGTTTGGGGAGGAGTTTCATTACAGATTTTGTCACAAAAAGTAGCATGCTTGTAAGGCTTGCTGATAACTCGTAGTTGGAAAGCAACACCAGAGGGAGATCAAAACAGCACAGACTGTTTGATAGACTGGTGATCAACGGCAGTAGAGGGACATAAGGAACAAGAGTGGGAATAGGATGAAATTCCAGGTACATGCCCATGTACAAAATGACTAGTAAGAATTTTAGGTATAAATTGGCACAGTCTAACAGTGCAAAATGAGAGGCAGTGAGACACTGTTAGGCAATCACAAAATGGCTACATGTTCTCAAATGTTATAATCTAAATAGCACCTACAGTGCAAAGGGCTTTTACCTCCACCAGAGGCTGTGTCAATACCATTTTGTAAGGTATGGATGGGATGAGAAGAGACATCAGGGACAGTTGTGTCTGAAAGGAGGTTTAAATGCCTGAAAGCGCTGAATAGAAAGAATAAATAGATTTTATCCAAGCTTGTGTAGAGCCTTTTTAAGGCACAGGGTCCTTTCCAATGAGCTGTTTTCTACCTAGGAAAACAGAGTTTTCTTTTAACAACTAAAAATAGTAGATAATGTTTTACAGTCTAGAGATAGATGATGACTATTGTTCTCATTAATATATGTAGGTTTTACTGAAGATAGTTATCTGTTTGTAGTGAAAGAGTGCTGGATCTCAAGAGGATTACAGGAAAAGACAGGGGTAGGAAGTTAGAGCTGGTAAGATCTTCTGCTTATCAGTTACTAGAAAGGAAGCGCAAAAAGTCCAAACTGATGAAAGTAAGGCCGGACAAACTGTGTCAGTGGCTCCTCTCTGGTCTTTCTTAGTGACCTGTGAAGCAACACTCAAAGGGCTGATTGTGAGATGACTGAGTAAATTCTAGCACATCCCTAGTGATTTGGTGTAAGGCCTTCAAAACGATCAGGTTTAACAAGAAGCAACCAAGTTTGGTGCTGAGACATCTTAACCTTCTCAGCTTGGTTTCCTCTCCAACACCAGTTTAAGAGCAGACAGTTTGAATCGTTTCCACAAGTCTGAGAATAAGGGATCATACTGTTTATTTAGTTGCATCACCATGAAGTGTTAACTTGACACAAACACGGATCAGGACTAAGATCACTGTAACTTTTGTTAAACTCCAAATTAAAAAACACACCGAGATTTTACAAGAGGTAATTGATGTAGAAGCCCAGCTTGCTAAGTTAGGATTTAACCAGTGATTGAATTAAAAAGGCTTCTGTCTTAATCTCCTTAACATTAAGCCCACAGAAATAACCCTTGTCAACACAGTTTCTCAAAATTCAGAATCCACCAGCTCATGTGGAGTTTCCATAGCGTTGTCACCATGAAGAAGTTGACCTGCTCTCTCAGGATCTCCCTGTGTAGTCTGTCTACAGGAACCAGGTTTGCATGGTTTATCTGTTGCTTTTCTGTAGCTCACAGCCTTCAAGGATATCCTGTTTCTGTTAGTTCTGTTGCTAATAGGATGTTGCAGAAATCAGAAGAAGCCTTCACTGTCTGGTTCTTAATGGAAACTTTACAGCAGTGAATGGAACTGATACTGGTAAAGTCATTCAGAGGAAAATAAGCTTGAGAGAACATCTAAACCTTTCAGTGTCCTTTGGGTGTGTGACATGCAGATGTAGGTGAGGACAAATTCTTTCAGTCTGTCTCCTAGTTAGCAGCTGCAGGGTTGTCACCTCATGATTCTAGGCTTTACTGAGGTTGTGATAAAACTTGTGGGCTTACTCTCAAATATCAAAATGGATTTTCTCACAACAGTACCTCAACTGATTAGAAGGATAAGATGTCTCAGTACCAAAAATGGTTACGTCTTGTTAAAAGTGACTTTTTGAAGGCCTTACACGAATAAAGCCCATCTTTCCAACATGAAAATATGCTTTGGGTCCTGACTAAGGTGTTATTTTTTTTGAAAAGCAATGTCCTACATCTGGAAAAAAAATACAGGTGTTGATGTATGCTCTCCCTTATTTTTAATCCAGATTTCTTGGTTAAGAATTCAGTGATTTTGGTA
This sequence comes from Callaeas wilsoni, assembly GCA_013398955.1. Lineage (NCBI taxonomy): Eukaryota > Metazoa > Chordata > Aves > Passeriformes > Callaeidae > Callaeas > Callaeas wilsoni. The sequence goes on from VWPU01012101.1 coordinate 507,247, forward strand.
GTCTTATCCTTCTCTGTCTCTCCACTTAGCATGATAAGACACTCCATTACTGTTCACCTCACCACTTCTGGGGACCATTTTTCTTCTACCTAGGTGTTGCATACACTCAGTTTTACCTCAAGGTGTTCTTGAGTTTGTTTACCACGGGTAACTCTCAAAAGGCAAAAGCTGAAGTAAGGAGTTTTTTGTACTTCCTGCTGCTGCCTTAGTGGCTGGAAAAGACTCCAGCTTGATTTCTGTATGATTTAGTAGGAAGATCCTAAGCAAAACAAAAGGGCAATGTTTTCTCTTGCTCATCAATGGTAATCATGACAATCATCTCTCATCTGAGATCTCTATGGATCCCATAAATTCTCAACAGCACATCTGGGATTTCCTTTAGAGGTGTCATTCTACATTTGCTCACTGACAGAGACAGGGAATGCAGCCATTGATTCACAAGGGTTCAATTACTTCATGGATGACACGATGCTGGACTGTGCCAGCTGCCCATATAGTATCCAGAAACATGGCATCCCACTTTCCTTGCCCAGGGCAATCAGAGGGAGAGCGGGTGAGGGTTTTGCATACAATATTGTCCATCTGGGTTTACACATAATCTGCTACTGTAGGTCCCATATTCGATCTTGATTTAGGAGTTTGGAGAGAATTGAAAAACAGAAGCTGGAATAACAATGCTCTGATTCTAGTAGTGACAAGGACAATTCTTTGTCTGTTTGTGCTATGCATCCACATCCAGCAAGAAAATAAAGCACTGAACACAGATCCTATAGGAATGTACCTATAGGAGAGAAAGTACCTGTTGGAGAAAGATGCCTGTTGCCATCTGATTCAACAACACCATGTAACACATCATAAACTTGGTTGTGGTTACTCTATTTTGTATACAAAAGGTCACAAAGATATTTTGTGTGTATTGGTGTTCCTGGCTGTAAGATGTCCTGCTCTGTGGCAGTCTACTCTTCTGAGAAGAATTCTATGCTGAGAATCTCTGGTAGAGAGAATGGATGGGTCACTGCTCCCACTGCCTTGGTATCCTCCCAATGAGTTTGCAGTACTGCTGAAGCCAGAAAAACAGCACTCCTGGTTGAAGTGATTCATTTATATTAGTTAAAAACTAATATAAAGTATGGAAGTAATGTGAAACCATCTTTACTAAATAAATTCCCAAAGGTATAATAAATTTTTAATTGTCTTAAAACTGTAGCCTCGTTTAGTGCAGTCTCAGTTCCCCACACAAGATGGCAGCTCTTCTTTCCTTCTGCTCAGCTATTCCTCAGTGAAAGCTGTCGCTTTCACGCTGACACTGCAGGTGCTACTGCAACATAGTAATAAGCCAAACCAGCCCTGAGACTCTTATCATTCTTCACTCCAAAAACAGCATCTCAGACAGAACAGCATGGTTTATGAGGAGCAGCACTGTTTCACTCAATACTCCATTTATCTAATTCCAGCAAGTAGTAGTAACTGGTTTGTATTTGTGCTGGTTTTGACTGAGGTAAAGTTAATTTTCTTCACAGTAGCTAGCATAGGGCTGCTATTTGGATTTGGGCATGATAACTCAGAGATGGGTTTTTTACTGGTGAGGAGAGCTTACATAGAGCCAAGGCTTTTTCTGCTTTTGTCCTGCCGTGCTGACAAAGAGGTTGGGGGTGCATAGGAGATTAAGAGGAGAAACAGCCAGGACAGGTGACCCAAACTGACCAAAGGGATACTCCAGACCATGTGACATCATGCTCAGTATAAAAAGGGGGGGCAAAAAGAAGGAAGGGATGTGATGGGGTTTTTCTTCCCAAGTCACTGTTACGTGTGATGGGGCCCTGCTCTCCTGGGGATGGCTGAACGCCTACCTGCCCGTGGGAAGTAGTGAATAAATTCCTTGTTTTGCTTTGGTGTACAACTTTTGCTTTCCCTATTAAACTCTCTTTATTTCAATTCAAGGGTTTTGTAGTCATTACCCTTCTGATTCTCTCTCCCAATCTTGTTGGTAGGGGAGTGAGTCAGTGGGTATGTGATACATGGTTGCTGTCTGGGGCTGAACCTCAAGACTACTGCATCTTGCAGTTTTTGGGGTTTGAAATTGCAAACTGAACGGGAGGGAAAAACCAAAACCACTTCTTTCAGTTCCAATTACAGGACATTCACTTGCAGAGAAGGACATGAAACCCTATGCTCAAACTTTTAGACTGTGTCTCCTACTACCCTGGCTGCACTGTCATTTAAAGAAGTGTGTAGTTATTTACATTTCGCATTTGTTTTAGCATGCTGAATGAGTGAGCGTATTTCAGGCAAGGCAATAGAAAATTAGTCTTTGTATAATTCAGGCTTGCTAGACAATAAATACTAGATTCTCCAGCCTGGTATCTATTTGACCCCAGCATTGCACTGAGTGTCTCTGTAAAGTCAGAAACTCTGAAGTGGATCTAACAATTAATGTTTCATAATGACCTGTCATAAAAGATGCCAAATTGCCAGCACTGCTGTTTCATTTTGAAACATACGATGAGTGAATTTACATTGTACAGTTTCTGCTCAGCTGCAACTCCTGTCTCCTTGGGTAGGTTGTGGGATGCCTCATTCTGTGGTGAGCCAGTCCCTAGTTGGTGTGAAGTGGATCTCTGCCCCACTGTTGCCAGCTTAGCCTGTCTCATTTTCAGAAGAGCCTAGAAGAAATACTGAAGCACCTAAGGATCATATTTACAGTCCTCCCAGGTGCAGTGGAGAGATATTCTTCTAATGCCATGGTCATGGCATAATGTAGGTCTAGCCTGATAAATTTTGGTCTGAATATATTAATCTCCTCTAAAGTTCAGCAACCAGCAGCTCAGAGCCTAGAAGGCAGCAGCAGCAAGAAGAGAAGAGAGCTGGCCCTCTTTTCCACCCAGATGTCCCCTAACATTCTGAGCTTCCCACCAGCAGGAGGCCAGCAGGTGTCAGCAGGAGTTTGGGAATGGGACAGAAGCACACCGACCCCAGCAGCGGCAGAACCTCCCCGCTGATAGAAAAAAAAAAAAAAGACTTATTTACTGATTAATCAAAAAAACCCAGCAAGCAACCAAGCAAGCAACCAAGCAAGCAACCAACCTTAAAAAAAAAAAAAAAAAANAAAAAAAAAAAAAAGGCAACCAAACAAAAAAGCTCCAAACCAAACCCAACCAAAAACCCACAACCAAACCTGAAAGCAGAACAAAACATAAGAAGTGGGCGGTGATCTCCAACGACGTGCCGATCCGTTCCCTCTGACCCCGCGGAGCCCGGCCGCCGGAGCCGGCGCTCGCCGCGCAGCGCACGGTCCCCGCCGCTCCCCGCCCCGGCGCACGGGCCTGTCCCGCAGCACAGCTCGCTGCGGGGCACTTACAGGGAACCTGCGGGGCTTTCGCAGCGCGACGGAGTGCTGCGGGTCTGGGGGCTGCCTGCAGCTGCCCGCCTGCCGCCAGACCCTGTCCCGCTGCCGGCGGCCAGGGCTCCGGCGGAGGAAGGGGCAGCGGCTGCTGCAGGAAGGGCAGAGGGATGCGCCGGCTGCTCTACTCTACGCCGAAGCCGCTGCGACTCTCCTCTTTATCTCCCCGTCAATCCACGCCTGTGTACCTCATGGCAAATGTGACCTAATTAATTGAAAGTTACTTACTTCTCAATTAAGGTGCAAATTAATTTATTTTTCATCTCTCGAAGCGTGCCTGTTAGCTGAAAAGCACACAAAGATAGTTACCATAGAGAATTTACCATGGTAACTTGTCCTTTGACAGCTTGTTTGTATATCAAAGTCTTTATTTAAATATCTGTCTTCCTCAAAAAGCCGTGAGAAGTCTGGTGAGAGAGACTTAGCAGTTACCACACTTGAGGATTAACTGTCCATCATCAGCCCTCTGCACGGGTCCTGCACCACAGCCCTTGTTCCTACAAACACCTAACGGATCCCTTTTGCTCCAGACGAGAAGGATCCCATGGAGGCCTCAGCACCACGGAGCAGTGTTGCTATCCACTGGCAACTGTGGCGTATTATCAGGGTATCAGACAGGTGAAAATGCATTACATTATTTCCAACAATGTTTCTTCCAAATGAAGTGAGTCAGGCCCCTTGATAGAATCATGGAATGACCTGGGTTGGAAGTGACCTTAAATATCATCTGGTTTTATCTCCCTTGCCATAGGCAGGGAACATTCCACTAGACCAGATTGCTCAGAGCCCCAGCCGGCCTGGTCTTGAACACCTCCAGGGATGAGGATTCCACAGCTTCTCTGGACAAAGTGTATCAGTGTCTCAACACCCTTGTAGTAAAAAATTTCTTTGTACTATCCAATATAAATCTATCCTCCTCCAGTTTAAGGCCATTTCCCCTTGACCTATCACTAAATGTCCCTGCAAAAAGTCCCTCCCTGGCTGTCCTGTAGCCCCCTTTTGGCACTGGAAGGTGATCTAAGGTCTCCCCAGAGCCTTCTCTTCTCCAGCTGAACAGCCCCAGTTCTCCCAGCCTGTCTTCACAGGAGAGGTGTTCCAGCCTTTGGGTCATCTTCATGACCCTCCTCTGGACTAGTTCCAACAGGTCAATGTCTTTCTTGTGCAAGGGAGCCCAGCTGGACACAATACTCCAGGGGTTTAATGAGGGCAAAGTAGAAGGAGAGACTCACATCCCTTGAACTTCTGGTCATTCCTCTTGTGATGCAGCCCAGGATATAATCCTTAATGAGTTTTTATTTGCTTTCCTTTTTTTTTTTTCTTCTTTCTTCTATAGAGAATTTTAGCAATGCAGCATTTAAAAAAAAATGGGAAATTTACTATTAAGCTGGATCTCCACCACTTGAAATATGTTGCTTTATGCACTTATATAGAGCCAATGTTGAAATAATCTTGAAAAAAGGTGAGGAAAACAAACAAACAAGAAAACCATTTCAGTAACAAAGTCTTGAGTTGCAAACATAAATAAAAATGCTGAGAGTTTTAGAAGAATTTTGATCTGACATTTTCAGATAAATTTTCTGGTTTAGTAGAGGGTAGGTTTAATTAGATCTTCCAGCAGCTCTTCAAGAAATCTGAGAAGGACAAGTTGTGTCACATCACTTTTCTTTAGATTTTCCAGGGTGTTGGTGAGCCAGTCAGGCTTTGTGTGTATCCTGTAATCAGGACAGTGCTGCCTTACACCAACCCATAGTTATTGACAGTCTCTGCATGCATATTTTTTGCCCTTATTCCCAGGTTTACAGAAACATTTTTCATTACCAAATATATTACCAAAATAGTAAAAATCCAATACCTATAGAATTTAGTGGCTCCACTCACTGGTTGAAGTTCTGAGTGCATAACGACTTTCATTGACAGACAGGGTCTTGAGAAAAATAATTCCTTGTGAAGGCAACATAAATGAAATAAAGTACAAGAAGGTTCTTGAGAAAATAGTGCACACTGTTTTTACTTAAAGGTGTGTCTCAGGGTGTGTTAGGACCCTTTTCCTGAGATAGCTATAACCAGTGTAAAGTAATAAAGATTTTAAATTTCTTCCTAATCTTTGAGGAGTTGAAGGCTCTATAGATAGCAACATTACAAACTGGAAACAACCTGCTGCTACTGGACAACACTGTGCAGCCAGAATGGCAAAGTGCAGGTGCTCAGCCACAAACCGAAAATACCCACTGACCTCAGGGGGAGTTGCACATTCCAGAAGAGTCTTGGGAACAACCCTGAGACATCACACGGGCTGCAGCCAACTTCGGTGGCATGCCCACCCCAACAGAGCCCTCCTGCATCTACTGCATTTGAGTTTCCCTGGATGCTAGGATAACGTGGCTTGTCACCACACTAAGCAGAGAGAACTGTGTGCTCACACAGGCATCAGAGAATGAAGGAGAGGGCTCAGGGCTGCCCACACCATGCATCTCCCAGCACCAGCAGAGCCTGATGCTTGCCCACATTCCCTTCCAATGAGCAGCAGAAGAGAAGAAACTACATACAGATATAGCTGCAATTTCACCTGGGAAAGGTGCTAGCCCAAATGCGGGCCCAAATTCCAGGAGAGAAAAATGTCCTTCTCCTCCCTGCAAACCCCTATGGCCAGAGTGTTCCTTCCCTGGAAAACGTCACCTTGCTGCACCACAGTGACTGCTCTACAAACAGAGAAAGCAGCTGCAAGAATTAGTTGAATACGTCTAAAATATTTTTGCTCTCTCTGCTTGGAAACAGGTGTGTCAGGTTTCCTGGGACTCCCCGGGTAAAGCACCTGAGGAAACATCCTGCTGAACAGCAGAAGTTACAATACGGGAAGTTGTCACTGGAAATGCTGAGTAATTGTACAAAAATGTGCTACCAATACTCCCTTAAAAAATATATGATCATCTTTGATCTGAGTTTATAGAAATACTTTTTAAATAATTGCTCCTTTATTTGCTTGACAAGTCGGGTTCAAAATTCAGTTTCCCTGACAACATCTGAAGACATTAAACTGTGCAATGCATTTAGAAAAGAAAATAAAGGGGAATGGAAAATTACTCCCAAAAGTTAGTTAAAACGATATGCAGAGAGAAGGAAAAACAAGAATGGGCAAACAGTCATACATCAATAACCTCAAAGATCAAATATTTCGTCTTTCTAAGTTCTGCAGGAAATAAAAGACTGAAGCTGTTAGTTGTTGCTGTTGCTTTTATCATCCTGTTGATTTGATTGCTGCAGCTAGCAATATGTGGCAAAAACTATTTTGGCTGCTTCTAAGAAACAAAATAGGCAGAAGACTGCACACTGTTCTCCTTAAGCACAGCTGGCTGAGGCAGTCTTGCACAAGCTGGACTAAGTAGCCATCTGCAGAAGTGACCACTGGCACCTCTTGTTAAAAGAAAACACCTACACCTATGTGCAGGGATGTCGGGCAGCCATTTGTGAGACACCAAAGCTAATGCTCAGAGAACACAGTGAGGGTCCTCAGGGTCCCAGTCTGTGCCTCAGCACAGCCTCCTGACACCTCTCTTGCACTGCACGGAGCCTGTGTGTGACGGAGCGGGGAAGGCGAGTCCTGCCCAGCCTGCGGCACGAGCTCTGGCACCCGACCGACGGCTCCCTGCAAGCACAGAGCTCCTGCCAGGAAATATCCCAACCAAGCCACTGCCGAGCACCCCAGAGTCGGGTGAAAAGCTCGGCAGCGCTATTTGCACACAGTGGCACTGTTTGCAGTGTGGCGTTTCTGAGGTTTTCATTTCTATTAAATATAAACCGCAAATGTATTATCTTCCCCTTTACCTGAATTCTAATCAGCGCACTGGCATAGTTTGCTAGCTGAAATATTTCTGGGGATTCACAGAGCAATAACTGATTAAGAGCTTTCAGAAATGCTTCTGTACTTCCCAAAAGTGAAAGAACTCAAAAGAAAATGAGCAGACCCCTCTTCTGCCCCCTGTTCAAATGATAGGAGCAAGTTCTTTCTGCACAGAATCACATTCTTTATATTGAATAAACCACTAGACCTTCTGGACTATTGGACCCACACCAAGAGAATACAACAACAGAACAGTGGTACATGTCCTCCATATACCAATAATGATTACCTGGAAAGACAACACTGTGACTTGTTTAAGAATCAGACAGCTGTGGTATCTAAAATGATTTGTGTCCATGTGCTTCAGTGCTCAACTCCACTAACTGAAAAAAATAAACAAAAGTCTGAAACCGCAATGAAGTACCGGGTATTTATTGAACCATTTATTGTGTTTCCAGCCTGTTTGTCTCTAGATTGATTTAAGAGTTCCGCTCCACCTTTTGTAAATTAAACTTATTTTCTGGCCTCATTACACATTAAAAGTGATTTTAGATTGATCTGGCATATTTGCTGCCCCTTTCCTCAGGGTACTGTGAATGTACTTAATGCGAACTAGATTATGCCATCCCCCTCGGCTGCAGGAGCCTCTCCCTGTCCATAGGGCATCCTCCAATAGACTGGTTGGGGACTGACAACATCAATTGTCAGATTTCAGCTGAAATATCCCCTCTGTACCTGCTAGCCACTGCCAGGTGATCAAATTCAGGAAAGCATAATGAAAACTGCCATAGCAAAGAAAAAGCGGCTCTATTTTCACATGAATGGTCCAGTGTTATCGATGATGCTCGAGGGGGGGCAGCTAATGCCTCCTATGCAACAGTATATGGCTGTGACACTTCACTGTTATGCTCTTTTTGATCATTTTTAGCAGGAGCCAGTAGGAAGAAATGAGTGCTGGACAAGGTGCAAGATCCTCATTGATCATAGTGTGAACCTTCTTTCAAGAAAAGTTCCTGTTTCTTCCCATGCCCTCCCTCTGTGCAAATTAGAGGAAGGACAGCAAATCTGATCAGAGCAAAGAAAGATCCGTCTTAGCTATGGGAGGGAAATGAAGCTATTGGGAAAAAAATCCTTGAAAGAAATAAAAAGAGCAGTTCTAAGAATCAGTCTGTGGCTGAGAAGCTATTCAGGTAATACCAGCTAGGATTTGAACTCGCAGCTGATGTGAAATTCCCTCGGTCTTCAATCCTGTAATCTTAGTATGATTTCAGGATGCTGGGACTAGAAAGGCTGTAGCTGGCGTTCTCAGTGCTGAGTTATGTGCCACTGACACAGAACAGCAGACTGTTCCAGCCGCTGGATCCAGCCACTGACAGAGGGAGAGCAGCAACAAATTATCATTAAGGTATCACGTCTGTGCCCTCATCTGCCTAGGCTTCAGTTACAGGAACATGACATGGTCTGAAGCCATCCTCTGCCTCCAGCAAAATAAACATCAAGTGCCTTTCCTACGAAGAAGCAGCTTTCCATTTTTGTACCAGCCCTGGGTGATTCCTTGTTGGCAAAGTTCTGCCCTTAGTTGCAAACCAATATTGCCTGAGACTGTTCTGCCAAACTGATCATGCTTCCTTGACCTCTGACTTTTGAGCTTTAAAGGCTGCTCTGAGTAGCTTAGAGAAGCAGTTTAGGTAAGAAGATGCTGTATGAGGAACACGTGAACAGTCATTTGCTGAGGAAGGAAAGAAGGCTTATTCTTGCCCTTCTGGAACTTTATTTCAGAGAATGGCCCCAGTAAAGACCTCTGCCTCCCACATATCATTATTACAATTGGAGGCTTTCTTGTACCCAGAAAATTATTTTTTTCAGTGACCATCTTCATACTAGAGCTTTATGCAATCAATAAAAAAAAAAAAAAAAAAAGAACAAACCATTTTACTCTTTCCAAAATAAGAACAAGGTCTCCAAACTGCTTTCTTTTCTATGGAAAGCCACTATGAAGAAAAGCAGAGATCTGAGGTTCTTGTGAAAACACTTGGTGTTGATGTGGTAAGATGTGGTAAGATGTGCAGTAGTGCTTTGTCCTGGCTGAACCTTCCTAAATACGCTTTCCTGTGTGCTCATTAATGCCATCTGGCTCCTGAATAAGCATATTAGCTTAACTGAAGACAATTTTGTATCCATCAGGCTGGAATACCAGGTTTTAGTAAGGCTGAGGAAGAACACTTGTATTGTTTAAGGAGCCTTTGCATGTGGCCTTTGCCAGTAAACAGTGAGAAACAGCTCTGGAAAGAGAGGGAATGATAACAAGACAGCAGACATCAGCCATGGATTTCACAGCCTGCAGCAGCCGACATCCAGACAGCCTCCATCTATTTCCCACACAGCTTCATACGAGTTTTGGTAGACTTGTGGAGAAAAAGAGAGAATTACAGAATATGGCAGTAGGAAGAAGACAAGGTCTAGTGGCAGACATTCCTTTCTTAACCTTTTGAGGACCCCCAAGAAGAATCTATCAGATTTTAGTACACTTCTCAGGGCCTTACTGTTTTTCTGTGGTCTGCAGAGAGGTCTAAGAACTGAGGATCAGTTCCTGCCGAGCATCTATTACCAACAGGGGACCATCCATCAATGACTCCAAAATTATTTCCATTCCTAGTCACGACCTGAATCCATGTTGTGAATGATCCAGTGCTACCTTCAATTAGAGAAACTTGTAAAAATCCTAGCATTTTGTTTGTGATTGCTGAGGAATGAGAGGTTTGACAGCCCATGGCAGTGCTAGGTGGCATTTCTTCAGTGTTGGCCATGCTATGATGCCTTAGCCATAGGAACTGGAAAGCCCTCCCTGAATGATGTGCTGCTTATTTTAATCAAATGTGGCAGAAGCTTTCCATGATTCTCACATCAGCTAAAAGATCATGGAACAATGTCACAAGGTTTGGGTCAAGAGGCCATTAAGATAGTCTTTCAATATATCACATCTTTTTAAAATATTTTGTGTATTTGGAAGACTTCAGAAGAGTTTCTTTTTATAGTAAAATGCCATTAATAAATGTGCTGATGTTTAACATTTGCAATCCAGTTTAAAATGTTTGATTGGAAATTTTAGGCCCAAGGCTCTATTTAAATACAACAAAAGCAAAACCCCCTCACCTTTGCTGCTGACTGTTTATCAACGTTTTTTGCTCAGCTGTATTCAAAAGAATATTGTAGAACAGGCTAGAGAAACACTGTAACAAATGAAAACCAGTGAAAAAAGATGGAGCCAGTGAGGTGCAATAAAACAAAAATCAAGATAAAGTGTGACCATATCACTTTGTAAAAGCTAAATTAACTATTACAGCACTCATACACACATTATTAAGTTTAAATTACTCTACATTATTAAGTTTAAATTACCCTTTAAGACTAATTTGGGTTTGGTGAAAAACCAACCTGTGTAGCCAGGGAGAAAACAACAATTCAAAAGAAATCTTAGTCCACAGAATTATTGAGCAGCCTAACTTCAGCATAACAAACATTTGAGTTTAAAGAAGTCTAGGCCACGTAGAGATGAAAAAGTCCAGAGATGCATGTAGAAATGAAGTTCTACTACATGTCATTATAGAAACACATAAATAGGTTATTTCCAGAATTTCTGGGGGACTACAGAACTGCTGAAGTCTCAGACCCTGGAAACTGCTGACTGAAGGTGCTGCCATTCTCATCAGTTTTATTTTGGGCAGACAAAATCTGTTCAGGGCGGTAATGACAGTCAAGATGAGGACAGGAGGTCTGACAAGGACTGCAGTAGCTTAGTTCAGCAGCTGGCTGTGCTCATAAAGTAAACACGTGTGAGACAATAAGTAATTTTCCTTTTTAGATGTAGCAAAATATAGAGCCTCCTGTTTTCCTTCCAAATGAAAAATCAGTGAAGGAATCAGAAGTATCTAATTAACTAAGAAACCAAACAAAAGCTGGTTTATTTTCTTTCATTGAAGAAGTTAGGCTTACAGTGTGAGGTTACGTTTAATATTATATACAGTAAATTATTAAATAAAACACTGAAAATGAACTGTAATATTTTTCTTTTTCAAACTTTGCAAGAGAAAAGTTTTGAATTTTTACAAACTGTTTTTGGTTTTTCCTTGCAAACTCTTTGGGTTTCAGAGGGTGCAGGTGAAAGGTCTTATGTGGCAACAAATGATGAAGTTTTGAAAATTCCTGATATTTTGTCAGAACTTTGTTGAACTGTTTTCAAGAAACTTTTGGATTTTATATAATTTTATATTCCAATAGAGAAGATACGCCATAGAAAATTTTCTAGTAAACTGTAATATGCTTTGTGGCATGCAAAACGCTGCTTTTGTTGAAGTACAGTAGCAGGGGTACTAGTGTACAAAAATAAAAAAAAGCTGTGCATCTGTAGAGCTGCTCCCCATCTGCCCCAGGCGTCTCTCTCAACCCAAGAATTTTGTCCACCTTCCACAAAAACTTCTCCTTGTTCAGTGCACAGGGTTGAAAATGTTTTGCAACAAGCCATTATTCTTTGGGGTTTTATTTATTCTTTTTATTTGAGGTTTGTTATTACGCACTACCCTGAGAACATAACCAATAAAAAAATGTTGATAGCAGTTATCTGTACTGGTACTGGTCAGCTGTCATAAAGCATTCAGCAGCAGGAGATGCACCATTCCCATCATTCAGATAAGAGCTATTGATTATAAGAGCTCATCTTAATGTGCAATGTAAAACATGGCATTTAATATTGTTCAAATAGAGCTCACTGACAACTTAGTGGATAGTTAGCAAGTGTTATCAAACACTGTTTGCTACTATTTTGGCAATTTTTTAAGGTGGATTCAACAGTCCACCCATATTTAAAAAGGAGAAGCTCTATTAGTAATTCTTTCTTCTTAACAAACATGTTTACAAAAAAATCGTGGAGTGAGGTGGTTAAGTGGTTTCACGTGCAGGGGAACGTGTGTCTTCTGGGGGTGTCACGCAGCAAGAAGACGGCTGACCGAGAGTGGTTTCAGGTTTCCCAGCAGATTGGTGGCAGAAAGGTATTGCTGCTAAGTGACCGTGCCACTCCGGATCAGAGCTGAGTCTTTCATGTTATGCTAAACCCAGACCAGGCCCTGGAAGCATGGCCTCATTAACCTCGTGACTCTTGGTCTCTCAATTATGTCCAAGTCTCCACTCGCACAAGAATTCGGGACAAGTCTGGCTCCAACACTAATTCATTTATTTCCATAAATGATCTATTTGCATTGGCTTGGAGGTCAGCATCTTTTTTTAAAGACAGTCACACTTAGATAATCTCTTCTATATTTTTGAGATGCCTTAATGCTCTAATAATAGAGATGTGGGACAGATAGTGTTGTAGAAGGAAATTTAACCTGGGAATTCATTTACCATCCAAAATTTCAGCAAGAAAACTAAAAATTATGTGTTTGAAGTGACACTTGAGATTTACTGCAGTCATGCAATCATAAGAACTAGTCCTGCCTAGGCAGTGAAAATTCCCTTGTCCAGAAAGCAGCTGAAATATAGAGAGTAGCTAAGCTGTAGGAAGATATCAAACATGAGCATAGATAGACAATATCAGTGTGCAAAGAGAGGGAGGTGATAACTCCATGCTTACACAGAAGTTACCCACACTACTAATTAACAGGAGAACTTTTCTGTCTGGTTTTGTCCCATAAGAAGGCTCTGGATCAATGCTGGTATCTTAATCCTGTTATTATTTCTTTTGCAACCCCTGGCGTCATGTTCAAAGTTAAAACAGTCACAAGGACCTTTGCTTCTTGTTCTGTCCTAGAATCACACAGGATGCAAACCTTTCAACACAAAGTCAATGTAAATTTGGCAGAGAGGTTTGCTGGCTATTGCTTCAGAACTTCACATGCTTCTTACAAATTCTCTCCAAAAGAAGCTACTGCATTTTCATTTACAGAAGTACCTGAGCAACCTTGGATCAAGAGTTTTACTTTGATGAAAGATTTTGCCCAGAGAGTCTGTGGAGTCTCCCTCACTGGAAATATTCAAGAACCTTCTGGATGCAATCCTGTGCCATGTACTCAAGGATGACCCTGCTTGAGCAGGGATATTGGACCAGATGACCCACGATGGTCTCTTCCAACCTGACACATTTTGTTATTCTGTCATTCTGATTATGTGATTAAAATCCTTCTAGAGTTAGGCATGCATATAAATGTACTATGGCAAATGCTCAGGATTATTCATGACAGTAAAGAGAGACAACTTTTTGTTAGAATGGAGTGGGTAGGAGCTAATTCACATTAACCTATGAAGATATTTCTAAAACTGACTCGTGATACATTGATGTTTCTCTGATTTTCAGTGTCACTGAGACACTTTCCAAACTGCTGCCATTGTTATTCTCAAACATATTAAAGTTAGCAGTTGCCAAATGAGCAGGAGGAATGCTTTCCTGAAATTTATATAGTATGATGTATCATGTGTTCCACAGGGAAAATCCATCCAACACTCAAAGAAACATTGATCATGTATTCAGATTTATTTGGACTATTTACGCAGTGACTATTTACCTTTGTGTTAGTATGTGATATGTGCATTCATCACTGCCGTCATTTAACTTTGCACCTCTAGCCTGGGCAGCCAGGAACCTTAAATTCCATTCCATGCCCTTCATCATCTGGTTTGTCCACACTTGTGCATATCTTCCAGTCCCAATAACAAGACCTTTTCTGTAGCTCAATTAAAATAGGAGTTTTTTCATCATCTGGTGGACCAGCACCCTTCATTGGATCAGATAAAGATGACTTATCTTGCCAGTGCACTCACTAGTGTCATCAAAAGTCCCTGTGTAATAAGCCTTAATCAGCAGCACTAGATGTCAGAATCTGATTCTTTCAGATTTCCCTAGATTTGAATTGCTTTCTGTACAACATTAAATATGCTTAAAGTAAGACATCTGGAGTGGTTTTCATGTAGGAAAATAAGTATATTTCTAAAAGAAGACAACTACAGCACTTTGATCTGCGTCTAATACCTCAATTTCTGAAAAGTACTGTTCCATAGAGAAACTATAGTCTCTGGTCTGTTTTTAATAAATGTAAGGAACCATCCTGAACTAGAGGCAAATGCACAAATATGGAAGATGGAATGGTTCAGTACAGCGATTTACTGAAGATTAGATAAAGTTATATAAAATCACGCTCAATCATAGAAATCAAATCTTCCTTCAGATACTCTTCTGCATTGTTAACCTACTTTATTTACTACCAAGTTTTATTCCTATAAACATTTTAGGATCACAAATTCTCAGTAATAAACAACAAAAGAAGGTCTTCTTCCCTTTCACCTCCACAGCTGGCCAGTTGCAGAGCCCTTCTCTGGGTATCTGACTCTTCCCATGACACTCTTTAAAGACCTTCATTGCATGGCTCCCTGGACTCTGCTCTGGGTGCTGGAGGCAGGCAGTCTCCTGCAGCAGTGCTCAGCCTCCTGGCCTCTCCACGGATCCAGTCTCCCTGGCATGGCACAGCACAGGCAGGACTCGTGAGCAGCACCAGTGGGAGGAGCTGCTCAGGGAGCCAGAGGACTGTGCACTGCCTGGGAGCACTGCACACGTCATAGGAGCGCTGTACATGCCATGGGAGTGCTGTACACTCTGTGGGAAGACTGTATAGGCCATGGCAACACTGTACACTCCATGGTAGCACTGTACACGCCGTGGGAACACTGTACACACCGTGGGAACACTGTAGACACCATCGGAACACTGTAGACACCATGGGAACACTGTACACGCCATGGCAGCGCTGTACACGCCATGAGAACACTGTACACGCCATGGGAACACTGTACATGCCATCGGAACACTGTACATGCCATCGGAACACTGTACATGCCATTGGAACACTGTACACGCCATGGGAACACTGTACACGCCATGGCAGCGCTGTACACGCCATGGGAACACTGTACATGCCATTGGAACACTGTACACACCATGGGAACACTGTACATGCCATGGGAACACTGTACATGCCATGGGAACACTGTACATGCCATGGGAGGGCTGTACATGCCATGGGAGCACTGCACATGCCGTGGGAACACTGTACACGCCATGGGAACACTGTACACACCATAGGAACACTGTACACGCCATGGGAGCCAAAAACAGTTGTGGAGGGACAGGAGCTGCCCCAAGGGTTCAGCACAGCACAAGGCGTCCCTCATGGAATCTCGGGAGAAAGTGCCCTTGAAGTACCTCATAGTAAGTACCTCCTAAACAATGACAATGAGAAATGTTCTTTCTACATCCAACTCTTTTAATTGCACTTTTAGTGTATACACAGCAGATATCCTTCCTGAGAAGGATTTTTCCTAAGTTGGCAGTTGTGTGGAATACTGTACCCCTGGGCTTGAGTAAACTTACACCCTGTTTATTATTCGACTCACAAAATAGGAGAGGCCTTAATGAAGTACATATCCCTGCGTACTACTTTGCCTGGTACCAGCCTTTGCCTGTGGATTCCACTCACTGAAATGCTTCTCATGTGATTCCCATGGGTTTCAAAGGTATGACGAGAAGACTTTTATCTTTATTATGTCTCCCCTACCGTTCAAAACCTCACAATCACTTTCTCTTTCTTTCCTGAGTAAACCTGGAACTTTATAAATCACTATCTGAAGAGAAGTGCCAAAAGAGAAATAAAGACCAATTTTGATGTAGTACATTAATTTTGACAACAGCAACAAAAAAATCATTGGCAATCATATGACAATATGCTCTAAGACAAGAGCAAAAATAGATTACTTTCAGCTGATTTAAAATTCTGATATTTTTATTATATTGCAAAATCTGTTAAGCCCTCAGGGACAGATCCATTGACGTCTATCACAAACCTTAACAGGGTTCACAGAGAAAAAAGAGAAACGCAATAGGCCCAAAATAACTATATCCAGTCAAGTGATGTGAGTACCGTAACACTCTTCAAATGCAAACATGTGTTCCTCCTTTATTTTAAGAAAAGATCTTGAAAAGCTGAGGAAGCACTCTGGAGTTCTGTGATAATACTGAATTTGTTAGTGTTCAGTCAAATTCCAAGCCTACAAATTTCCTGGGAGATACAAGACTGGATTAATTCAGCAGTGATTAGTGATGTAGGGAAAGAGCTAGGAAGGTCCAGGTCTCCAGTCCAGTGAGAGCTACAATCAGTTTACTTGCCTGAGAAAGAAAACACCTCAAGCTGACCAGTCACATATTTTCAAATATCAAAAGCCACCCTTGAAAATTCACCACCTCCTCAAATTTTCAGTGCTGAAATGGCTGACACCATTGTGAGGGATATTGACTTGGGTCAGTCAAGCAAAGGGGATGAGGAAGTTGATTTTTCCCTCGAAATCACTGTTAGTACACTGATCTTTATTTTGAGTCAGTAAGTCATTCACTGGATTAACAGGCATAGCTGTCTCTGTGCTGAACCATGAGGAAGACACACAATTAGAAGATCAAGTTGATGACAAAAATGAGTATATATTTGTCACTCCCTCCCAGAAGAGTTCATTCCAGCTTGGATGCTGCTACCAGCAATTAGGTATCCTTGTATCCAAGAGGAGTGCATAGCTTGCTCCCATACTGCAAATCAAATGATGGGCAGTTTTAAATAATGACCTCAAGCTCCCACTCCTCTATTCTCACCTTCTTTTTGCAAAGAATTTTACCCCATAATCATGGCCCGGTAATTACTGTTCCATAATGTAAGAAGTAAGGCAGATGTCTGAAGCATAGTTTTAAAATGAGGTAGGTGTGGAATTTAATCTAATGTGGTCTCAAAGTTTCTGATCAAAACTAGGCCCATCATTGGGCCTCTCAGCTCTTCATTGCCAGCTTCCTTGGCAATTGAAGCTTAGTCATGAGCCATGGAAACGTCCATATGGCACTGTAAATACACATGATCTTCCAGCAATTCCCATCACTCACTTCTTGACACCTAAAGTCAACGGGGTTCACACAAGCGACTCCAGAGAGCGGCACTCCTCTCGCAGGCTGCCCACCGGCCTTCCACTCGGTTAAAGACAGGCAGAGTCAGGGGTCTGCCTGTGCTAACAACAACACAGCTGCATGCTGTTAGAGCAGCTGGTGGCTAAGTGAGAACTAATAAATAAGGGTCTGGCCCGCCTGTGGCAGTGGAATGTGACAGCGAGGGGGAGCGGGCAGAGCCAACAGCACCCGCGAGAATTCGTCTGCGTTACCTAAAGGTCAAGAATCACAGGCACAGGTTACAGCTTCAGCACGCTGCTATCACCGCTAAAATGAGATCCCCCACACTGCAAGAAAAATCCTGATGCATTAGTCAAGAGGATTTCTGCTTTTTACCATAGATACCTCCAAATCTGAGCCGTTACATCAATGGTTTCAAACAATCCTTTGTGTCAGGATCTTTCAGGATAAAGAATAACAAATGAGCTGAGCATGATTTTGACTGAGGCACTGAAAATTTGCTAATTGCTTTAGCCAATTGATAGATTAAAACAGAAATGCAGTATTTACCTAATTCAAGGTATTTCCCTCAGTGAATATTAAAAAATCTTCACAATAAAATACCAAAATTATACTGAGAGAGGCTCGTTTCCTGAGTTCTCAGACTGGTTCTGAATTACACTTTAAAGCAAATAATGAAATAAATATTGCATTTATATTTTCTACGGACTCAATTTTTCTGGGTTTTTTTCTTTCTTGTGTAGATTTTTCTGCATTCAAATATATTTCCTAAAATTTCCAGGCTGTTTTCCACTCCATTCTCAAAAGATAATTTCAGAAACTAAGATTTCAAGTTTGGGTTTTTTTAAGTTGCAATACTTATAATGTAAAGACAATAACTAGCAACTCTATTAGAAGTTAAATGCAAATTTTCAATGATCCTTCCAAAAACCCATGGTAAGTGCACTATACATATTGAAGGCACAATTGTTTATGTTTTATATTTTTTACTGACAGATTTTAATATGCTAATAAATATAGTAGACTGTAAAGACAATGCAGGAGAACCAAGTGATGCACATGCAGTGATACCTGGAAGTAGATGCACTTTAAACAGACTGGTGATAAAGCAAACACTTATAAAGTGGTTCATTCCGTTCTCATTTGTACTGCTCTAATCAGCTGGACACTGTCCCTGACAGGAACTTTTTTTTAAATTGTGAAAATTCTATTTTCTTCTCACATTTGCCACCTTGAAATCTGAGAAATAACCATTAGCAGAAACACGCAGTTAACATTAACCTGAAAAATAAAAGCCACAATGCATGGGGGCACTGTCTTGTTAATACCTGGAGGACACTGATTTGATTATGCCTCATCTCTTGTTTGTAACATATTTTGACTATATAGAACTGTGCTTTTATTTATTTTTTTTACCTGTGATTTCTTTCTTGTAGAAGTGTAAAATACATTTATCATCTCTCACGTTACATCCAGGTGTCTGATTTCAAGTTCTCCTGTTCTGGTATGCCTCCCGTCCATCTTGTATTGCAAAGTTATGTGAAGACTTTAAATTCTTCGTATCCAGTGTTCTGCTCAGATTTCAATAGTAGCAAAAAGGGCATATTCTCAAAGCTGTAAGACTATTTCTAGGTAAACTGTAAACTAAGATACGTCAGCAAGTTGGAACAAAAAAAAAATTACTTATAATATTACATCATTTACTTATCAGAAAAAGATAACCGTTCACTGACAAATAGATATGATCAATATAAACTTGAATAGCAACATATTTGTGGATTTATTTCAAAGGCTATCTTGTTTAAATAGTCTTCAAAATTCCTTCATAATGCAAATAGAACTAAATGCCTGATGCAAATGATTTCCTGTGTTTGCTTACACTTTCAAAAAAACCTGCTTCATTACTACTTATTCCTGTTCATTTACTATAGATATTCAAATAAGAGATATATTTATGCTCAGAGGGAAAACGGGACTAAAAGCATGTGTTCTTACCTCCGCTTTCCTTTCCTGTATAAATTTGATGAAACTTGTATGGATTTCTTGCAAGTATCTGACTCCAAAAAAAAAAGCTGTGGGCACTATATGCAAAAGCAGGAAAAGGGTGCCAAAGTGCTTTAAGGCTCTAAATCCCAGTCTTGGTTTCCATCTTCTGAAATGTGAAGACAACTTTAGAGGAATAAGATATTCAAGACAGCAGAGAGTTTTGTCACTTGAGTAGCAGGGCTCAGGCAGGAACCCGAAGATACATGGATGCATCTTTGCATCCTGAATTGGGTTTCTGTCAGCTCTAACAGCCAGGTCTCTCTACCAGACTGCAGTGAAAAATTACGCTGAATTCTCATCCTCAGCCAGTTCAGAATCTACAGGGCTGTTTTCTATTACTTGGGTGGGCTGCATTTAAATCTGTCTCACCTGCAGGGAGAGGAGCCTTGGGGCTGCGCTCCACAAGTCACTCGCTGCAGCTGCTGCTACTGGATAGTGGGTCTTCCCTCTCCCCCCTTCACCCTTTCACAACTAAGAGTCTTTCAGCCTTGGTTCTGACCAGGGTTTTCTTGACAGTTTGCTGGATTTATTTTCTTCACAAAGCAGTGCTCTTATGATAGGTCACGGATAAGCCCTGATCTCTCATATAGTTGAATCTTGATGGCACATAATCAAATGCAGACTCAAAATTCCATGCAACTACACAGGGATAATTTCTCAGTACAACACAATTTTAGTTAAACAGAAAAGTCTGTGGCCAGATATAGGATGCAAATATAAGAAACTGCAGCAATGACTGCATAAACTGCTTTCAGTTAATGGCTGGACATGACCCAGTCCAAAGGCTCAGGAGCATCCATTTCTTGGAGCTCAGACACCTGGATTGTACATGAAACTGCACACTGAATGAGACACAGTTGCTCACTGCTGTTGCTAGAAGGAATTTGTTTGACGTGAACCCTAAAAATAAGGAAATCCTAAACTCTAACTCTTTTTACAGGTTTCCTGTGAGAACTGGCAATGTATGATGTTGTGACACAATGTACTTTAACTGTGTCATGGTGAAAAGAATTCCTGAGATTCCTGATAATGGCAGCTGGTTATACTTAAGGAAGAAACACATCTTGTTCTCGTTATTCACCACTAACTCTGGGGAGGAAGACAGCATCTTTCATACACTTACAATTGGTTCAAAATTAAATTCCTTGGCATCAAAAACATTGAATAACATGTCAATGTATGACAAGGTCAAGTAATGTATGAAGGATACGGTCCTACTTTTAAAATTAATCATCCTTAAACAAAACAAAAAAAAATTGATGGCAAACTGGTCTCCCAGAGACTGTTGATGTTCTACAGCAAAGAGAAAATGAAAGGATTTTTAAATAGTTTATAACTATACAGCGAAAAATCCATCTGGGGGAAAACAAAAGCAAACCATCACACAGTAAAAACATCCCAACTTTTACCTCTGACATTGGCAACCCCTCAGCTGGTCCTTCACAACTTTGGATTCAGGAAGTCAGACGTATTATGTGAAATGCAGCAATCCACAAGCAGCAGCAAGGTCTTAAGGACATGTGCAGACTTGTCTAAAGGTGTCAAAGAGATTAAATCCCAGAAGTGTAGGCAGCCAGGGTCAAAGACAAGGGAGTTTACAATTTCAGCATGTGTCAAATTTGCTCATCAAAGTTAATACTTTCTCCAATTACCTTTTCTCCTATAGATCTGCAAGAAATGGTCCCTCCACCCTGGCCTCAAGGATAGTTTCTGAACTTGTGAAAGCCTGTTACAGTCACCCTCGCCAAGCCTTGCTGTGCATTTAGAGTATCTTTTGTGACCTTGTGATGTATGAAAGACACATAGAAAATGTGGTTCAGGTCCAGCCTGCCTAAAACATACCTGTGCCTCTAGAGCTGGCTATTGGCTCGCAGAAGTCACACTAGGGAGATTACATGCAGAAATGTAACCTTGGCTAATTATTTCATTAAGAACAAAAATTTAAAATCATGAGGTAATAAATTCTACTCTTACTGCAATAAAACATTTGCAAAGTAAACAACCCTCCAAGTACGAATATCACTGGACGTTTTGGACATAATTTATACCTACAATTAACTTCTTGCTGGCAGCACCACCATATAAAATGAGACAACATTCAACACATTCCAGACAACATCACTGTACACCCTAAAATTAAGCACCATATAGTTATCCTCAGAATAATTATATCAAAGTTTCATTGGCACTTTGGACAAATTTGTGGTAACACTTCAGCTTCATATAGCGACCAATTTTAACTAAACATTTATTTAACATATTGTTGTGCAATATGGACTTAATAGTAGTTTAGATCTGTAATCTTGGTGGTTTTCATTAGTCTGTAACCTTTCATTGTCATTTATCTAAACTATGTAAGCATTAAGTCTGTAGGACTATGACCAGTATGCCAAGGTCAAGTCTGTTAGAAAAAAAACAGAAGTCTCTTTATTAACAACTTCTTTGAAATATGCTGTAATTTCTAAACATTCCTCAGGAATGCAATTATTTTTCAGTGCCATGAATTTCAATACAACTACTTGCAAATATTGTGTGAGAGCAGAAGTGTTCAAGAATTTCAACGGTATTTGCAGTAATAAACTGAGCAGACACGTTTGATTGCAAAATACAGCCAGTTAACCAGTGGAATAGATTACCGAGAGTATCTACTGCTGGAGTGGGGAGTATCTACTGCTGGAAGTCTTTAAGAGCAGGTAAAACAGGATCCAGGACACATGGAGGTGGGGCTGACCCTGCCTTATAACAGGGTGTCTCCATTGGCCTTAAACTCCAGGATTGTCCTTCCACAGTCACTTGTTTCACTGCAGTCCTTCCTTGGCCTTGCCCCTTGTCTGTATTTAGCTTTCAGCTCATTCTTAAAGCATCAGCCACCCTTATACTCCAGAAACCACACAGAATGACATAACGAACTGGT
The DNA here is from genome assembly GCA_013398955.1 of Callaeas wilsoni. Classification (NCBI taxonomy): domain Eukaryota; kingdom Metazoa; phylum Chordata; class Aves; order Passeriformes; family Callaeidae; genus Callaeas; species Callaeas wilsoni. The sequence goes on from VWPU01012101.1 coordinate 529,427, forward strand.
GTAATACTCCTATCCTGCATCTGCGTTATTTTCTTTCACTTGCCTCTTCCTTATATTTTAGGGCGCATACACCCTGCATGCATGCATGGGCATGTGTCAGTTCTAAGCATAAGAAGGTCTCATTCCTGATTAGCCTTAAAATGACCCCAAAATAAATGTTTGGTAACACATGATTCTTAATCAAGTTGTGTGGTACATCTCACAATGTCATCTCACAACTATGACGCAGCAGGCAATAGCTGAGACTGTACAGTACACAGAGGTGACACATTTCTTTCTAAAATAACAGCCTGAGTAAATATCTAATAGCAACACTAACTTACATTATGTCATCAGTTTTGAAGATGAAAGTACTCCATAGATTAATGAGGGATTCTACCTGGAAGTCAAAAGTATGATGCAGTCTTACAGCATTAATCAGGAGCTAAATATGATGTGACCTACTTCAAACAGCCCAGCCTTTAACAGAGAGAAGATAAAAAAGAGGCAGAGTACAAGGCAAGTACATATTTATCTCTGACATAACACCAACAAAGCCAACAGAATTCCTTGAAGTTCAGTGTGCCTCAGAGCACCACATGGCAACTGCCACAGGTCATCCTGTAATCTGCAAGGTATGATGGATTGAAAAAGCAATGACATTTTCCATTCCTATTTAGGAAACATTATACTAAGAAATAAGATATCACAGGACTATATCTCAGAAAAATGTTTATTAGCATGCAACAATGGATGTATCAATTCACTAAACGATTTTACAAATTCAAAGATGAACATACTCCAGGAAGTCCTCTGGAATGAAAGAATCACAAGGTTTCCTAGATAAACTGATTTTTTTTCTATATTGTACAAAATAAACATAATTATGCTGTATACAATTCTTTTGGAAAGCAGTGAGAAATTAAATATATTTTATTTTTTCAAAACCCTAAAACTTGGAGATCATTCATACAGCTGATCAAGTCAGACTGACTATACTGATCCCCAGACATAGTGATTGCCTCTTCCTTAGCACTGACACCAAACATGATATTGTTCCCAGGCCCCCCTGAAGGTACTTTCTAAAGAGAGAGACATTAATAGATAATGACCAGGAAGAGAACACATAAATACCTTTTAAAAAATTAACAAACCTCAATTTCCTTGGACACATGAGCAATAAGAAAAGGTCATCTAGTATCTTTTTAGGAAATACCTCTAAAAATTTCTCAGCCATAACTTGCTTCTGGCTTCACACTCCATGAAAAGGATCACTATTTTCTTGTGATGATGAGGACTGTCCACTCTGGCCAAAGTTCTTAGCCACTGACAGAACTTCACATTTAGCATTTTCAGTCACTGATAAGGATCTCTAACCCAAGTCCTGCATTTCCAAAAGAACAAGACCCATGCCAACAAACTGGGAATTCAGCAGTCCCAGGGAGGAGGAACTAAAGGAGCTGTTACTTTCCCACTATTTCCAGCACAGGTCTATGTCACACTGTTTACATCATGCATCATTCATCTGCTGTGATGAAATGTAACCCTGAGTTTTAAAAAAAGACCTCTGCAACAGTGAGGATACTATATCTTTGTGAGAAGTGTTTCACATATTTTCCATGGGCATCGACTGCTCCTGCTTCTATTTAAATCCATGTGGCCCTCTTCAGAGGGCATTATTCACTTCAGGAAGTCCATTCAGAAGGTGCTGAGCACAAGGAGAGAAGCCAGGATGGCAGCAGACAGCAACATGGCTCCTGAAGAAAAGCCGAGCACTGCTCCTGTGAAAAGGGCTGTCCACAAGATCCGAATGGCCAGCCAGGTCTTCAGCTTGGCACGAGGCTGGCAACAGTGGGCATCTGACCACCACATAAAGCAAGAGCGAGAGCCCTCTGGATGGGTCCCCACTGCAGAAAGCTCATCAGCTCAGCCTGTACAAGGAAGTTCCTTTGAAAAACAGCAAATTCCATCTGTCAAGAGGGACCAAGACAAACATGATGAAAAATCTTTAGCAAAGGAATGGGTGAAAATAAGAGACGCTGAAAAAAAATCAAGGGAATCAGATGAAGCCCTCAAAATGTTCAGCATTAAAAGCAAAGAGGTGACCAAAACAGTTGTCAGCAAAGCCTATGAACGAGGGGGTGACGTCAGCCTCCTCAGTGAAAGATATGAGAACAACAGCAGCCCCGAGATGACCAAACTCAAAAAAGAATCAAGCGCTATTGACAAAATTCTTAGCAGCAAAGTGCCTTCAACCATAAGGAGGAAGTGTTCAAATGTGGTATCAGAGCTGACCAAGGGCTGGGAGAAAATGGAAGAAGAAGACAAAGATGGGGCCAAGGAAGAGCTGCTGCTTAAGTGTCGTGAGGATAGCCTGGATGCCCAGGACAGTGGCTATGGGGAAGCAGAGGACAAACTCGAGCAGGAAGACAGTGACCGGGAAGTGATGGCTGTGAGGATCAAACGGCCCGTACCATCTCTGTAAGTAAAGCATCTCCATTACATTAATGCAAATGGCAGAGGGGTACAGCTTTCCATGAGGAAGATGGGGGGGCAAATGGTAGGAAGTGGTCATAGATAAACTATTATTCTTGACTTGGAAGAAATTAATCAGGAGACCTTTCACATATCACTCTGTGCTTAAGTAGTTACTCAACAACACTGGACTACAGCCCAGGGTCTTATGTGCTATGTACCTTATACACAAAGTCAGGAAGTTATATTTGGGAGATGTTCATTATATTTAATTTTCACACTGGATTTACCAGTTCATCAAAATAACTACTTCTTAATACTTCAGTCCATATTTCAGAATCACAACTTTTACTCCATCAAGAGCCTTCAGCTATTCATTTATTTCAGCAAATGCTGTCTAAATCAATATATTTGACAAGTAATATTTCAAAATACTTATTCATTATTTTGCTTAGTATAAATTGTAAATATTCTCAGGAGCAGTTTGCAGGGAATGTCCCAAATTAATGTTGCAGGAATTACTTCCACATACTTTCTACCAAAAGCTGGGTTCACTGCTTTTCTTTGGAAGCTTTCCATGAATTTGGAATTCACCAATTCAAAGAAAGGAAACTTCCACAGTATCTTGGCCCCCAAGTTCCTACCATATCTCAATCGCCTTTTCAGGAATGAAAAACTGGATCAGCACTGATGATGAAAAACTGATGAAAAAGCCAAAACAGACTTTGTGATCCCTGTGCAGACACGCAGGCAGGCTGTATCATGGTCACTGTTTTGGTTTTACACCTCACTACTGATGAACATTACCATGACCATTAGACTGTGACTAACACAGTTATGGATTTCAACCATACAGTACCTTTAAGCACAGCTATCTGGACACACACACCTAGAGCTATTTTAACTATTCAGATGGGATATATAGATATATAGATGGGATATATTCAGATACAATGATGCTTTGCTGTACAGCTGAGCAGTCAGCTCCTGTAAAAAGAAAATGGTAAACAGCTCAAGTGAAAAAAGCTCCCCAGTAACCTAGGGCTTGAAAGTTTGTGGTACTTGCTTTTGGTAAGGACTGCTGTGCACCACCCTTTTACAGAAGTTAGGACCTCAAACCAAAGATTCCAAATATACAGTGGAAAAAGGATACATTTGCAGCACTTATCTGTAAACAACTTCAATTAAAACAATTTTCTCAGTTTCAAATGTTATAGTAGAAACAGACCAATTACCTAGCTTCTGTCAAACTTTTCTTATATTTTCCTTGTATGTCTAATTTTAATGTTGCTACCTAGAAAAAAGATCAGTTAGCCATATTTACTGTGGTTCAAATGATTGAATAACACCCTCTAAGTTACTTACAGCTCTGTCTTCCACTGAAATTGGACACAAAAATAATTTTCTGCACTTACAGTGCTGCTATCAGGACTGGATTTTTTTCACTATTCAGTTTTTAAAATTTATTTTACAGCCTCAGAATATACAGCCTGCTACCTTTATGAAATTTTCAATGTGGTTTATTCTTCTTCAAAAAGGCCATAAATACACAGTTGTTAAAGCGTATCTCCCATTTTCCTCTCTACATTCCAGGAAAAAAAGCATAAGTGCAATTATTTTGTTTATACAAAACAACATCAGCACCTTCATTATTTCCACCTGCACTACTTACTGGACTGAGGCTGCTTCCTTAGTAGAAGGCCTGTTGATGCCTACTGGCACAAGAGACACTATTTTGTTCCTGCTTAGGAGCAAAAGGGATGCAACAAAACGGATATGAAACTCAAAACATTAAAATAGGATTCATACCTTTCCCCTGCAGATACAATCAGGGCGAATATGCAACAAGGACATTATTTACCTAGAAGGTCAGAATGCATTTAGGATGATCATTCTGGTTAACAGGTTAACTTAGTTGATTGTTGCACGTAAAGCAATTCTTAAGAGTGGGTAAAAGTTCAAAATCTTCATTTTGGATGCAAAATCCTTTGTGTAGGTGCAGTAGAAACATGAAAAAAAAGCTTTTATGTGTACACAATTCAAGTTGTTAACTTGTCATTAAGCTAAACAATGGCAAAAATGGCACTTCAGCTACTAGGAAATGGTTAAATTAGAAGATGAATTAAAAAATAAAGTTTTTTCAAGCCCACGTGAGGCATGATAAAAGCAAAAGGATAGATAAGATTGTGGTTTTCTCAACCACTGAGAAGCTGATTTGGATGAGCAAGGCGATAATTCTATTCTGCTGGAAAGGAAAATCAGTTTCAGTAGAAAAAGGAGGGAATACATTCTAGACCATTAAATTAAAGCAGGCAACAAAGACTTCACAGCCTCCTGCTGTCTCATGACCCCTCTTCTCTCTGCTCAACCTGAGGAACCGAAGCTCTAGGACTTTCTCAGAGGTCATAGTCCCTGGAGAGAAGGGGAAGCAGCTGGCTGTGGCTGAGGAATAAGCCCTTCATGATGATATCTACTCATCAACTCCACTGAGACTGCTGGCATCACTTCTTTGAGGCAATTTTGATTCACTTAGGATTTTTTTTTCCCCCCTGCCTTAACTGATACCTTCCCACACAAAGAGCTGGTGAAGCATTCTGAGCTTCAGTTGGAGTTCAGTCTGTGCTGGCACGGAGCTTCTGTGGCCCTTGGGATAGCCATAGGCTTCAGGAGACAAATTCCTTTGCATAAGCAAACCCTGTGCCCACAGTTCCTCTGGACAATGAAGGCAGAATTCAGCTGAAAGGACAAAGGATCACAGCTTTCCCTTTCTCCATATGACAATAGCTTATACAGAGGAGCATTTGGTTTATTGTTGGGAAACCAAATTGTCTAGATTTACCTCACTAGCATATTTTAATACTTTCCTGCCAACACCTACCTGTTAATCACTTAGACTCACAAAATTACAGGTACAGACATGCTGCCTACTCTCAGAATGCTCTGTAGTCACACCACAGAAGAAAGGTGCACTTACTTGGCAGCTCAGTATGCTCAATTCTTCTGATGTTTTTTCACCAAATTGACAGGGAAGAGTATTTTGGAGCTTTTTAATCAGAGTTTCTCAATACAGCTAAGCCAATCTTAGGGCAACTCCACAGCCAATAAAGTAGTGCAGCTCTCTTAGTTCTTTTTCTACCCCTGGCACTAAGCGTTTGCAATTCCTGCCCTAGCATAGCCCTGCCCAGTACTGGCATCTTTCTGGTGCACCGGTCTGAACTGGGGACACGTCTATGACTCCCACTCCCTATTTCAATCAGCTTAGTAGAAAACAAAGGAATGTCCAAACAGCAAGGGAACAGAATTTTCTGCAACTTTGCAGCCCTGTGTACTGTTCACTAAGTGCATTTTGATTCTCCAGTGTTAATATTCAGCTGACATTACTGGGGAGGTTTCAGAGCAGCCTTTTGGGGATTAAAAATATTAGAAAACAAATTACTTTGGCACAGCCACAGCACAGCATAGTCCCAAGATGAGTTCTGTACACACACACTGACAGGATGTGGACAGCACAAAGACTATCTCAGACTATCTACAGCTCCCCCACAACATGTGAGATTGGCCACAAGAGGAAAGAGTGTCTGCCTGGAGTCATCCAGAACTATTAGACATAGTTTAGGAAAAAAAAAAAAAAATCTCTGAAGGTCTTTCCTTATCCTTTGTCCTTGACACTTTCAGGCTTCTACCCTACCCCTGGGAATGTGAGTTTTGGACTTCAATATTTGTTCAGAACCATACTTCAAATACAGAAGCATAGACAGAGCTACTGCACTCGATTAGCTTTTTGTTGTTGCTATAATCATTGACATCTATTACAGAGGACAGATTTTTCTAGGCACTACCCTCTAGTTTTCAGCCAGGTCATACACCTACAGCAATCAGCATCTCAAACCGCAGGGCAGGCAGGCAGGAATGGGGAACTGCATGACTGACCAAAGGTACAGAAAGTGCAGGTAATCAGCAACATACTGATTTGCTCCCTTACAGAATGAAGTCATTCTGGGGCACAGTTTGTCCAAACGGGCTCAGATCAGGGCTGGAAGGTGGTAGTGTAGACAGGATAGAGCTGTGATCACAGAACTTGCCTTTGTGTGCAAACCGAATGTGGATGAAGAGCCCCTAGAAAGCTAATTTAGAAGTGGTGAACTCGTGCCACCTGGTGGATTCCAGCTTGTCCCAAAACCACAGTAACCCAGCTACAGCAGAGATCAATAAACAGCAGAACAGCATCGGGGAACGAGGAGATGCAAAGCTCAGGTGCACTTCTGTGTCTTTCAGCGCCAGCCGGCTGAGCGAGGAGGCGCGGAGCAACGCGCGCAGGAAATGCAGCGCCGTGCACAGCCTCAAGGATAGGTGGCAGGAATGGGCTGACCAGCACATCATAACGCAGAAGCTGAACCCCTTCAGCGAGGAGTTTGACCACGAGCTGGCCATGTCCACGCGCCTGCACAAAGGAGATGAAGGATATGGTCATCCCAAGGAAGGAACCAAAACCGCTGAGAGAGCCAAGAGAGCCGAGGCCCACATCCACCGGGAGATCAGGGACATGTGCTTCATCATTGAATCGATGGCCAAGCCACGGCCTGACGGCAAGATCCAAGTCACTTTTGGGGAACTCTTTGACAGATACGTTCGTATTTCAGATAAGGTTGTTGGGATTCTGATGAGAGCCAGGAAACACGGGCTGGTGGACTTTGAGGGAGAAATGTTATGGCAAGGAAGGGATGATAATGTCATAATTACTTTATTAAAATAGGTAGGCTATAACTAGAACAACCGTTGGAAAACTTTTCTCCCCTTCTCCCTTGCCATTAGCATTTGCACATTTTGAATATAAGATTTACCTGTTCACCACGTCGAAAAGAGTATTTTTTGAAGTATGTATTTTATAACTAGAGCATGATAACCCAAATATCCAAATGGACTTCGTTTTGTACCAGAAGAGCTTGCAGGACAATTAAGTTAATTACTACATGAAATATAAGGAGAAAAATCTATATGGAATATAAGCAGCTGATGATAAAAGCCCATAGCTATATAAATAGCTACAAACTAATCCCAATTTCTACTTCTTGTTACATTAAGATATTCCCAACCTATTTAAACTGGAATATCAGGAACATGAAACATGCCATATCAGAAGCTGAATAACAATATAAACTCGGGCCAAGTTTTTGATCTGAAAAATAGTCTTGTGCATGCACTTCCTAATTAATTGATTTAAATACAAGTAAAATTACCTTTTTTTAATACAGAATCGAGGATAACACATTTGTTTTCTTTACAAGCACGATATGCAATTACTACTGCAGTATTATCTTGTGACAACTGTTGACACAGCTTTCTCTTACATAAGGCATAGAAAATTGTTTTTATAAATGGGGTTTTATATATTTATTGTATTTATATAACTCATTTTTTAGACAGTTTCATACTTAAACTTATGGAGGTTGGAATGTAATGAATAAAAATGTTTTGATTAGATAGCTACCTAAAAAATACCTTCTATACAACATTGTGCAATGTCTCATTATCTATGCAGATACTGTTCTTATAAATACAGGGAAAAATAATATATAACATATAAAAACCAGGCAGGTACGTGTACTTTTGTATACAGCAAAAAAGTGATCATCTTCCATTGAAACATACCTCTGTGAGAAAAGAGAGAAATGGCATTCATAACTTTGAGGAAAATATTGTTCCCTATTACACAGAAAGACTGACCTAATTTTACAGCATTTCCCATTCCAGTATCACTGAAATAATGTATTTCAGTCCAGGTGACGCTGAAGAGGACTAAATGCTAATGAACTAATACTGCTAATGAACTAATAAAATTGCATTATTCACAAATCTGAGATCTCTGTAAGGTCTCTACTACTTACTGGATTAGAGAGATCAGTTTCTCTACTACTATAAAAATAGCTGTCCTGGTAAAATATGTGTGCTTCACATGAAAAGCATTTGTATCAGAGAAGATGCCTGGGCAGTAATGAAAAAGAAGTGGTTTTTTCCCCATTAAGACTCTTTCAAACTGAGACTGCAAATATCTTGTAACCGAAGTAGAAGCGTATTAACATCTTGTCTCTGGTAACACAAATATTGCTGTCTTATTATGAGTACAGGTACTCCAGTTTGAAGCATCAATGTACAAATAAACCAAATATTTTATAACTTAATGATACAAGAACTGACTACTACATCTATTCTAAATCTATGTAAATCATTAATATTTTAGGCACAGTTATATTATGCGACTCTAAGGAAGAAAAAATTAATTGTAAGATGGAACCAATGGACTTTATTTAATGTTTTCTTGAGATCTCTTAGACTACTCAAGCTCACCTACAAAACTGATGTCTTAGTGTAATACTTGCATATCATAATTTCTACCTGAATATTCTTAACTTATTCTTTATGTCTTTATATAGTGACCTTTTATAGTTGTCTAAATTGTCTTGATAAAATTTTTTTGTCAAAGGAATACATGAACTATAAATAAAACCCTTAATTATTTCTTGGGTTACTCTCCCACACACTAGAAAACAAATATGTGTGCATATTCAGTGGAGTAAAATATCAGTCAGTTGCTTCAAAATATAAGCACATTCTCCTTTTCACAGGCTGTTAAAATATATCCTGTGAAGTTTTCTCTGTCCAAAGCATCAGAAAAAGATTTCAGAGTACATAGCAACAGACCTTATTCAAAATACCTGTACAAAGAATACACACTAAAGGCATGTAAGTGATAAGTGAATTATGTATTTCTCTTGTGAGAACTGTCATCCTACCATGGGAAAACACAGCAGCAATAACAATGTAATCACTAATATATATCATCAACCTCACCGACTGATAGCTCACTGCAGGTAACTTAAGCCTCCCATTCAGTCACCCCACTGTTAAAATCTACACAAAATAAACCAAACCCCCAACTTCTTCTATTCTTCCACTCAAACTATTTTATTTCCAATTGAATGAGAAAACCACATGACATAACTAGTATTTTTGCTCATACTACCCTCCACTATTTACCTTTGAGTAGGCAGTATCATGCAAAGTCTTCTAATTTCTTAAAAGAATTTACCATTTCTGTCAAAGATAAATATTAAATATTGATATGTTATGGTATATGGAAGCATGTCATGTGGGTTATATGTTTTATAACATTTTTTTACGTTAAGTTGTGTGACAAGTTTATCTATGGAAAGTAGGAGATAAATCTGAACTCATTAAAAAAAAACAAACCAAAAGTACTCCCTGAATTACCTAGCCTAACTCTCCAAATACACTGTTTCATTCCTGCGAAACTAGCCCAACCTCTGCTAAATTTAAATATTCTAAGCAGAGAGATGATAAAGGTCAAAACCCGTTTGATTAAAGCAGTCTCTGTAAATTTTTATTTAAGACCTGCTTTTCTAGTTCTGACTAACTTTGAAAATGAAACTCTCAACCTTTGAGACAGCGAGGAACTCTCAGTTACTCTCATGGTAGCTTATAGCTGCACATTATTTTCTTAAATACTGTATTCACCCCCAAAATGTTTTACTTGAAACAGAGCTCCTGCACTCTCCTGTCTGAAGCTAGTGTTGCTTTTGCACATCCTTGGTAGTGAAAAAATTGTATCTTCTTCTGCAGGAACTTTCATATTCTAATACAGCTATCAAGCTTAAGTGACAGCATGGAACTTGTATCAGAAGGAATAAATTTGACTTTTACACCTTTGTATTTTTCCAAGTCTTACCAGAGTTGCTGCAGTGGCTTGAAGTGAGTGGAAGGTTCACTGCACATGTATCCCACCCAGCAGAAATCAGCTCCCTCCTCCACAGCAATAGTTCCTTCTTTACAAATGCTTCTGTACAGCCAAGGTTCAGTAATACAGCTAATTTTTAAAACAGAGGAAGGCTATCGAAATAAAATTAGCTGTAGTGATGAGCATACTATTCATAGTGATATGTTCAATCATTACTCATCACAGAACAGATACTGGCAAGGCCTCCTCCCACAGCCATTTCAGTTGCTATGTACACATTGCACCACCCCAACATCTCAGCTGAAGCCACTGCTGACACCTCAGGGCACAAAGCAGTTTAGCATTCAACAGCACGTGTACTATTAGCAGTCTAATTATCACAAGAGAAAACAAACTAGGATTATGAAGCTTGTCAAATAAGCAGGACAGCAGAAAGCAGAGCTGGCACTGGCACTTCTGCAGGGAGACAGCCAGCAGGACTGGCTTGCACTTGGTTTGCACGTACTACACCAAGTGTATACCATTCCCTCAGCTGGACAACTCCTCTCTCTGCTCCAGAACCACAGTGCAGCTCTCCATCAGTGCAGGCAGCATGTACTCTTAATAGGAGAAAGAGGAGGTTTGTTCCCTTAATTGAGCTCCAAACTGAAGTGACAACACTAAAATAACCTGATGACATCTGTTCTTTTATGAAGAGAGAATGTGAGATTTAAGATTCAAATACTGAATGATGAATACAAGATTTTTTATTTGAAGCTGAAGGAATAGTCAATGTTCTTATCGATCCTCCAAGAGCAAATTTTATGCAGACATTCTAATTCCTGTATAAAAAAATAAGTCTAATGCAATATAAACAGGTGAGCAGCAAGATGCAAGCAGCTGTATGTCATAAGTGATGACCTTTTTTCAGACTACACATAAGCAGTAACTAACACAGATAGGACTTAGAGTCAAAAGATGATACTTTAAGTATCCCACGTTTGGAGCCCAGGTACCCAAACAAAACATCGAGTTACTCAGTGAACCCATCCAAGTACTGATGCTTAGATAGTCTTCTGACAGCAAACTCCAGATAATGGCTCTCATCAGCCTTCGGCAAATGTCAAACCTCAACTCTTTACAATCATAGAAACAAACCTTGCCAGGAGAGATGGAAAGGAATTCTACTGCAGAAAAAGGATAATGAATTGAAGGCAGGAGGGACACCAAGACAGTGCCTTTTATGTGTGTCATACAGAAATTAACTACACCTATGGTAATAAAATACATGGTCTTTCCTAAGTAGCCATGCGCTACTCTCTATAGATCCCTTACACAGCCAGTTGCTTCACCAAGTGTTGCCACAGTCACTTATGCTTTAAATGAAATGTCCTTCTATTCCTTAACTAATTTAGTATTTTACAAGGATGATTGCTACTGTACTGCTTACTAAACACTACCCTTGATTTCCACTTTTTTGCTTCCGATTTGCTTTTCCAAGACTGGTCCAATACTTGGAAATATTCAGCTACCGAAGATTTTTGTGTGCTTTCATTTAATTCTTCAAAGTATAATTCTTTATAAAATTCTTCACACCACCCTCTAAAAAACTAAAATATACTTTATTTGCAATATGACCTTAGCATAGAGACTATACAGTTGAATTAATGGTTTTGTCAGGAAGGATGACCTGAGACTTTTCTTTTCCCCCCTCCCTCTCTTCAAAATGGTTGAAGACAACGTATTTCATTCCCATTGCTTCCCACTGGGCTTTGAAAGGCCCCAGAAATACCAAAAAAAATGAGAAAATGCATCTTATACATTCAGTTATTAAATGAACAACAAAAAATGGCATTTGTGCTTCTACATAAACTCCACCTTCTAAATAAACTGCAACTCAAGTCTATTTTTACATATAATTAGATTTATTTGCTATACATCACTGTGAGCTTATAGTACTTGAAATCCATTACAGGATTTTTTTTTTGTTGTAATAATCAGTTGTAACTCCACAAAGACAATAATACTGCTGTGGAAGACCAAAGGGGAGAAAAGCCATTTCAATTTATTTACAGTTCCTTATTTTGTAAACATTTACTCTACACATTATACTAAGTTCTAATAAGGATAAAGAGATATACATAGAGACAGGAAACAAAGCCCTGTTTTTCTAATCATATTGAGCATTAGCATATTATAGATGAAACATCTGCCTTTTCTCATTACCATAGCAGTAAGCTGTCTTCAAATAAGTTTTTTTTTAAACTCTCCAGAAATGTAAATATTTTGAAATATACAACTACATCTACGTAAGCCAACCCATTTGGCTTTTATTCCATTTCTAGAATAATTTAAAGTGCTATAAGCAACCCGTCAATCAACACTTTTCTATAATAACAAAACTACTTTAAACATTAATTTACAAGATAATATACAATACTTGTCTGAAATAGCTGAAATTTCAGCACAAAGTCAGTCACTGTCACACTTAACAGCAATTTTTTTTGTTCTTTTTTGTTTTGCTTTTTTTTGCAGAACATAGAATAAAAGCTTTGAAACAAACAGTTTTGTTGAGCTGTTATTGCCACAATGGCTTATCAATTTTTCTACAAAAGTGGACAAGAGCTACTGGAACTGTATTCTAGCCTGTCATTTATTTTTTGAGGTCACATGACAGTAAGTTTGCATATTCCACAAGTCTACTGAATTACAATATTGTCTACCTATGATACATTATGTCATTTTAATCAGAGCTGGTGCTAATTGTAAATTTACAACATAGACCCACTCAAAAACATCACAAGTATTTTTTTCTTTGGACAGGAATAAGCTATATTCTTGGAGCTGATGTGCTACACGGCTACAACAGTATAACAGTATATATCTGACACTTTATGTTGAAGAAAGATGCATCTGTTTCTGTACTTTTAATGCCCTAACTATAGCTACAAATTGTTCACTGAGTTTTGCTTGCTTTAGCCTTTTAATTTTTTTGGAACTATCATATTCTTACATTCTCTTGCTATTTTGTAATTCTTTGCCACTTAGCTCAATATAGTCAGCATTTGTCCCAAACCTGCGGATCATTAACAGCATGTGCAAAACACTCTTTAAATACAATCAGCATGCAGCTACAACATATAATAACTGACTTTTTTCTACACATGAACAAGAAACAAGACGAGTGGCACTGTTGACTCTGGATATCTTCTAACTTCACCACGTGTGTACTGGGATGTGTTAAGAAGGAATGCTCAGCTTCTCATCCATTTCTGGCACCGCGTGAATAACCCACCACTGGTCTGGACCAATCTCTGCAGTGCTGCTGCCAAATACCCACACGCAGCTTTCTCAGAGGTTCACAGAGGGCAACTTCATTCATAGACATAATTTGAATACAAAAATAATAAGCTATATTCGATGAAGCAGCCCCCTAGCAGGATTGCAGGAAAGGTGTGTGTGGGAAACCTGGGAGGCAACTGTAATATGGATAAGAAAATTTTGCAGGCCACAAGGCTCAAAGTAACTAATGTTAATTTTTAGTCCACAAGGTCAATATTTTGTAAAAGAGTCTATAGCTTAGAAAAAGTATGACAGTATATTACAGATGCAAGAGCATGAAAAAACATCTGCTATCTAAAAATAATAACTAATGGCCACACTGAAAAATTAGAAAAAAACCCAGGTAAGTAAAATACATTATATTGCTCCTAGGGATTTTTAAGCTGCACTGATTCATGTCAGGTTTGGGACAATAACCTGTAGAAATAGTGAAATACTTATTCAAAAGCCCATATTTCTATGTCTTGAATAGTGAAGTCTTCTCGCTTAGAAAGTGTGTGATTCCCAAATGTTTTACATGAATGACTTCTTCCGTGGTAGAGATCACCATCAAGCCAAAGAGCAAACTCTCCTCTGCAAGACAGACAATGTATTAAAGCAAAAGACTGAGGGAGTAAGCATTGAATCTATCAATGTATTTGTTATTCAAAATTTAGAAATGAGAAGGAATTAAAGAATTAATTTTTTTAACAAATACCCCATTGCTGTTGATAAATTTATGCTACAAAGATTTTATGTTTTTTACTATTTATCTATTTATTATTAATTTGTGAATACCTCTTTTGCAGATATTCTGAAATAAAAAGCTAACTAGAATTCCTTGGTTTTCAGCCTCTTCCATTTTTATTAAAGAGATGACATAATAACACTTTTATATCTAAAGAGAATGCTGATAACAAATAAGGAAAACATTCCAGAAGCATATGCACCTGCATGGGTGGGAAAAAACCAGGACAAGACAAAGTATGATTTCTTGAGACCTTGGCATGTTTTGGGATGGTTCAGTTTCAATTCAGGCCTCTTCCAGTTACACATAATTTTCACATTTACATCCTTCCACAATCATATCTTGTGTCCATTCCAAATACATGCAAGTCAAGCATGGAAGGCATCGTAACCTTGCAGGGCTGAAACTTTATGCCACACCATGGGGAAGACAAACTTCCTGTTTAAGTTTTCTCAGCATCGGAAGCTGAACACCTGACACACTAAAGTTTCTTGGCTGGTAACTGTTGAGTCCTGAGCTACCAAACAATTTTCCGATTTTTCTTTTTGAAGGTGTCCAGACAAACACTTTTAACAGACTAATTGCAACTTACCCTCCTCCGCCAAAGGCAAGGGAATCCATGTCTCCTTTAATGAAGAACATGTTGTCTCCTGTCCACTTAAAAACCTAAGGGGAAAAAAAAACCAAAACAGAGTAGCAAGTAAAAATATCTGAATGTTTCATTTGGGCAGAAGGGAAATGAAACATCAGTAAAGAGAGACTATGGGTGGCTAAATGGCAGTTTAATGAAGTTATCAAGTTGACACAGAAAATTCAGGAAACAGATACTTGCGGATAAAAAGTCTGAGGTTTTATGATAATTAAAACAACACCATTCCAAACTAGGTTGTCTTTGAGCATCAAAACTCCTACACAATGAAAAATACCAAGAAAATATGCTTAGATTAGATGTTATGCCCCTAAAAAGGATGTAGTTTGTGAATTTTCAGACAGACACCTGGAATAATTTAAGCAGTAGAAAAATCTTCAGTACAATTCAAGAGTCAGGCTGAATGTGTTCTTCAGCATGCAAACGCTATCAATTTACTGTGAACTTAAAGATTCCACAAAAAAACTAGTGTGATGACTTTGTTTTGGCCAACTTGTAATATTTTTCAGATTTACTGTTAGATTTATTCATTAACTATTTTAAGCCAATGCACTTGGGGTGGCAGTGGAGAAGGGAGCAAAAGCTTACAAAGTCATTACTACTTACCTCAAAATCTGGAGAAAAAGTGAACATAAAGGTCTCCCCAGTGCCATAAAAGCCATCGCTCACTTTAAACGGTTCAGATGCTAGTGCACCAAAAACCTGCAGCAGAAATACATTAGAGCAAGAAAAACTTGACACTACACAGAATCCAAGAATCTCTAATGATAGTAACTGATAAATCAGGTTTTAAATATTGTCAGATTTGAAATTCACTCTCTGAATTTCACTGTACCACTGCTTACACTGTATCACGGTTCTGAGTGCACTGGGATATGGTATAGTGCTTTGTGATACCATACAAAGTAAGAGAACTCTTCCTCTATAAAAAGTGAACACAGTAAGAAAAAAAAAAATCTAATGGATAAAAACTGAACTCAGAAAACTTTCAAAAACAATGTATACATATTTAAAATTTCAGATCAAAAAGTCTTTCTTACATAGCTCCTATTTCACTTTGCTAGGCTATTTTCAGCAAGTTCTTAGCTGTAGCTGAGTTATCTTCCATGTGATTTATTAATACCAGTCCAAATACCAGGTAAGCACTGGTTACCCTGTCTTACAACAGAGACAGATTTTTTTAACAGAAGGACAGGATGCCATCCAGAGGGACCTGGACAAACTTGAGAACTTGGCTTGTGTGAACCTCATGAAGTTCAGCAAGTCCAAGTGCAAGGTCCTGTACCTGGGTCATGGCAATCTCCAACTCAAGTACAGACTTGGAGATGAACTCGCTGAGAGCAGCTCTGAAGAGAACAACTCAGGGATTCTTATGGATGAAAAGCTGGACATGAGCCAGCACGTGCTCGCATTTTGTTGAATTCAAGCATTATTCTCTTGCAATAAATTCTTATTAATTTTTTAAAAGTATGCAAAACAGCAAACAATTTGATACAGGTAGTACCATACATTTGAGAAGTCACTGCTTTGAATCCATTGTTACAGAGCAGACAAGAAGTAGGACTTATACCAAACTTTCTTTAGTCACAGTACTTACAGAAACTTCCTCGTATTACTACTACTTTATTTCTTTATATTACTTTTTTTAAGAACAAAACGTCACTATACTGACAAGTTACTTTACTGACGTAAAATGGTTCCTTAACAACAGTGAAAAGAAATACCTATGAACATATATGTGACCAATGTTTATAATCCAAAAATCTGATTCTCTGGAACAATTTTTAAACTCACTTGACAAGGGGATGAAATGAAGTATCACAGTCAGCTAAAGGTGCTCACTTTTCAGATACCTATACCAGTTTCAGACAAACTGTTAAAGAGCAAATTCAGTCTAAAGACTTCAAGATCCATGAACTGAGATGCAAGATTCTGTACCCTTGTTTTAATGCAAGTTCACAGGAAAACTGGCTCAAACTTGTTTTCTGCAGAGATATTGATTTCATTCGACATCTAGGATCCAACACTTGGAAGATATTTCTCAGTTATCCCACTGTCTCAATGTCGAGAAGAGGCTTAAGAGAGAAAAAAATTACTGTATTTTTGCTTTTGGGGAAATTAGGCCAAAATAAATTAATTGCTTGTTTTCCTGTTTGTTTCCAGAAGATGCCTTTATTTTTCCCCCATATATTTTTTTTTTAATTCAAAGTAGGCTTGAGATGAATCCCTGATGTTATCAATACCTACAGTTTTTTACACTTGTCTTTTTTTAGCCCATTACTGGTTAGATGGACTCATGGGAATTTGAACTTCAAGACAGTATTTAATTTTTAGCTGATCTTTACTACCTGCAGTTCCATTACATGTAACTGTGAAGGCTAAAATTTAAAGATGAGTTAGAAAGAACTTATAATTGCTGTAGTCATTTATGCCTATTTCATATTGTCTTTGCACACATAAACTCTAAAAAGCCGGATAGATGAGTTATTTTTTCCTTTTTGTTATTTCAGGCATCTGGGTCAGTAGACTAGACTTCAGAAAACTGAGTGTTAACTTTTCTCTGTCAAATATTTTGTGATCTTAGACTGTACTTACTGTATGCAGATAAGTGAACTTAACCAGAGCATCTTTTAGCATAAAAACCCATACTGAATTCAAATTTAGTTTCATCAATCAATATAACAAAATGGGCTGATGAAATATATAATATTCCACATTTAAATAACTAAATGCATATATTTCCAGCAATGGGAACCCCTGCAATTATTTTTTAGTCTTCAAACTATTTGAGTCTCTGTATCCTAACTTCTTTAAAGGGCTCAAGTCATTCTTTGAGTAACTCCGCAGCAGGTCTGGTAGCTCAGCTACATTCAGGTAGCTATGACGTCTTACTTCAGATAAATATCCTTAGGGCTGACACTACATCTAGTAAATAAATATAAGTAAAAAAAAGAGTAAATATAAGATTTCATTAACAACAGATATTCCTCGAGAGGAATAAACCTTCAGTTAAAGTAACAAACAGAGTTTTGTCAAACCTAAACTATCTCAGTTCAGCCTCTACCCATGTGTAAACTTTTCACACAACACTTATTCCAGTGTTTGTCTTGGATCCTCTCAGGGATGTTAACTGCACAGCCTGTGAGATGCAAAACTAGTACATTCTAACCATGGAGAAAACCTTACATATTTTACTCAAGAGCCTCTGAAGCTTTATTTCTAATTATAGAATAAATTAAGCTATTAAGAATCTCAGACAGTCTCTCATATAATTCCTCACTCAGTGGAGGACTGATTCCGAAGCTGTTAGGTTGACTCAGTTTTGTCCAGTTGAGCTTTGAGCACCCTCAGGAATCAGGAGCTGACAATCACTCTATGTTCTATATGCTTCAAGCTGAGTCTTGAAAGATCATGTCTTTGCTAAAAGCAACAATAGAAGAATAAAGCTTTACAGAAAAAGTCCAATTTTTCCTCCCAACAGTTATTTTAGTTCTTGAGAAGTGATGTTGTATTGGTTTGGCATGGCCT
>VWPU01012103.1:0-95905 GCA_013398955.1 Callaeas wilsoni
CAAGACCCCCAGGTCCCTTTCCACAACGCTGCTCTTTAGCCCTTCATGGCCCAGTCTAACCATACATCCAGGGTTGCCCCATTCCAGGTGCAGAATCCGGCACTTTCCCTCATTGAACTTCATATGGTGGGTGATTGCCCAGCCCTTTAACATGTCAAGGTCTCTTTGCCTTCAAGGGAGTCACCAGCTCCTCCCAGTTTTGTATCATCTGTGAACTTGCTTAGTATCCCTTCCAGTCCTGCATCCAAGTGATTTATGAAGATATTGAAGATGACATTATATGATGACTACCATTCATTTTATAAAATAGTGATAGATTATTTTTTAAAAAATAATTTAGATTTTTTTGTACTGACTGGTTTTATATTCTGTTGCATTATCTGCCATTAAAATGCAGCAGTGAGTTTAAATCAAAGAAAACAATACATGATTTGAAAACTGTTGAAATAAGTATTGCCTTTTACTAGTTTATTTTCTTTTTTGTCCTCTGAAACAAAAAATTCCAGCTCTCTGAACACAATTTCCAGTTTCCTGCTTTAAATGAAGGTTGCTTTCATCAAAAGTTTTTCAATATGCAAACTGATAAACCCACAATTTAAACTCAGATCCGAAGGTCATATGAAGGAAGCACTTCTTATTTCATGCCATCCATTTGAAGCATCACATTTTTTTAGGAAGAAATCATCCAATTCTTCCCTTACAGTTGGTGAATCACGTCATCTGAATGAGTAAGATTCTTTCCATTTACTACTTTACAGAAACAGTTTCAGAAATGTTAGTTTAAGCCTAGGCTCAAGATGGGTATCACCTCACCTAATAGGAGCACTGCAGTGTAGATTTATACTTCATATGTCCTCCTTATAGCTGATGGAGACAAGTAAACAGGTTCAGCATACTTCATCGTGGGAAATAAATTGCCATGTCTTTAGCTGAAGCTCTTGTAAAGAATGGCAAGTAAAAACTTCAAAACCTACCCACCTGCATTGCAATTCCAAGAAAATAAATATTTAAAGCAAGCTGAAGATAAAAATAGAATACAAAGACATTTTGCAATAATAAGACCTTTCATTCTTTACATTCTGTTTAATTAATATGAATGACATATTTGACTTACCAAAAGCTTGAAATTATATTTCCACAATCTACTTTTGTAGATAACATAAGAATCTACCATTCTTATGTTAAACGTACAGGTCTACTTAGCTTCAGTGTATGTTTTATATTTGAAACATATTTTTTATATTTTTATTATTATTAAAGTTATATTTATGAGCATATATTATTATAATATGAATAGAAGTTTGAGAGATAATTCTGTCAACCTGATAGTCTAAAATTTAAGGGAATAATTTTTCAGACCTGTTCTATACATACCAATTAAATTCTACAGTTCAAAAATAAAAAAGCATATGCATATTTTATTTTATTTTTCCAGTTTTCAGTTCTTAATGACCTCAGGACAGGTTATTTTGAAGGGATTAATGATCTGCTAGAAGATGTTCATTGCCCAAGGTATAGAGATTTAGGCTAGTCATTAATACTGGGGAAATATTTTGTACTTCGATCATTGCTGTCAAGTTTCTTAATGTATTCAGACTTTAAATAAGCTCTTAAAGACTGTGATAATGCAAATTTCAAACTTGAAGCATCTGACAGGGCTCACATTGAAACAACCTCTTAGGAAAAAAAGTCTTCAGAATATCTCTTTCTAGTCCCTTATCTATTTTTTTTTTGCTTTCTATCTGACCTACTTTTCTCCTGCACTTGTCCTCTGAAGTCCTTCAGTAATCAGGCTGTACATCTATCTAAAGCCCATGAGCAGAGTTTTTGGCCTTTGGCTGAGAAACTTTAAATAGCAGTACTGTCATATAGCCCACAAAAAGACAAATAGGCATTATGTGAACTGAACAAGTTTCTTCAGAGCTAGATGTATATATATACACACACACATTGGTATACATAATTGCATGAACGTACACAAGCACACACATTTACCTTTTTGCTGAGACTGCTGAAAACACATAAAATATTCAGACTAAAACTTTATTAAGGGTAAAGGTCAAAAAATCCTTACTTTGTAGCTCCGATTTCCATTAATCTGCCTGTGATAACTTCACAAGAAAATGTAAATTGAATGAAAAAATGGCTTTTTCACTAAGGCTTCTTTTGTCATGCTAAGTAAATCAAATGGAGTATAATAAGAATTTGCTATTTAATTTACTTCTTACTTTGAAAGTATCCAAAACATGGTGACTTGAGCATTTTTAAATTTGACTAAATTTGGAACTCTTTGTTCACGTAGCAGCAAGTTTCTTGCTTCTGTCTATTTGGTTTATTTGGTTTTAAAGGTAGGCTCATATTTTTACAAATGCTGTTGTGGGAACACCTCTTCTGAATGTAATACACTCCAGTGCAAGGCAATACCTGCATTGCCGCCATCATTCTTGAATTTCTGCAGCAGGAAGTGAGAGAGTGGTACTTTACAGACACTTTACAGATAGTACTCCATCGAAGTCCAGATGGTGGAGTAGCCTCTGACTCAGATCAGCCCTGGGTTGTCCTGATACAGTCTCTACCTTCTCCACTTTATATTCTGTCCCAATGCCTTTCAGCACACCGGTCTTGCCTCTTGAGAAGTAAAGAAAGCAGGAAGACATCATACCATTTTGGCTTAATAGTTTGTTCAAGTCTATGGCAGAGGAAGTTCAATTTTTACCCAAGTCAGTTCTCCTGCCTGATATCAAAATTGCTCAGATGCATTTTAGATCAGCTACATGGGATGCTTTTCGTGTTAGGATCTTGTTAGATTAAAGCTAGTGCTTTTCCAGACGCTTTCAAACCATCCCCAAAGGCACCAAATTTAGACTGGATGTGTAATCATGAGAACAGAAGCATTATGGTTATAATTCTAACCTGCTGAATGAGAATTCACCAGTTGGCTTGAAGTTTGCTAGTGGCCACCCTTCTGATTATCTAATTCAAGAAGATGAGTAAGAAAGAAAAGTGGATCTGAGTCTGGGATTTAAGTGCTTTATTAATTTCATGAACTTGCTTTGTCAGCGTTATTAAATCTTTTATGATCTTGCAAGCATATGTGGTTTAAATATATACAGCCTATGATAAATTTATATTATTGTTACCAGAGTTTGGCAGGTTTAAAATATTTACCTAAGTGCTAACTTGAAATTTGTCCTCTAGTTAAATATACCCGTGTGTGGCTTCATATTTGTGTCTTGGAGCCTACCTGGATATAGGCTGAGCTCACATGTAGGAATATATTTAAATTTTTCAAATTAAATTTTTGCAATTCATCTTGAAATGAAGGCAAGCTGAGTTGGGTCTTTCCTCATCATCATCATCATCATCATCATCATAAGTACCACATTTTCTGCTGGTCACCTCCTCCCCTCCACAGAAACACAGAATGATCAAGGTTGGAAGGAACCACTAGGTGGTTATCTGGTCCAACCTCCTTGCTCAAGCAGGGTGTCCTAGAGCACGTTGCTCCGGATTGTGTCCAGAGGGCTTTTGAGAACCTCCAGTGAGGGAAATGTCACAACCTCTCTAGGCAACCTGTTCCAATGCTCACTGACCCTCAGATACACTCCAATATCTTCATATCATGCTTTCAAGTTACCTTTGAAATCACCTAAGGTACTTACTTAGAAAATAAGACTTGGTGATTCAAGTCATGATTTGTGAATCAGAATTGTCTATCTTGAATCACATCAAGTGTAGAGTACTAACAAGGTTTAAAAAAAAGTCTTCTTTGCTTTTAGCACAAGCAGGTATTTACAATATTAAACACATATCAGGAGCACATCTGGTTTTAAAAATACTATATATACATCTGTCAGAGGGCTTGCTCATGTAGGTAAGCCATAAAAACTGCTCTGGGATAGAAAAAGTGGTAATTCCCCACAGAGCAAGAGTGTTATGTATGCAGGTACGTGCTCCCCACTTAGAGCAGAGGGATCTATTTACATGTGAGTCATATGTATCTTGTTGGGCCATGATTAGCAGTCTGAGATAATCACAGCAAGTCAAGTTAATTAAAGTAATATCCCATGTACCACTTAGCACATCTTAGCCTTAAGGCTGAGAAAGTGTTAATATTTATATGTAAGGCTTTTTCTGGAAGCTTAGAGTTTGCTTAAGCTTACAATTCTAATATCAGGTATTCAAGGAAAAGAAAATGAAAAAGAGGAAGAAAAAATCCTACATCTGCCTCTAAAGTCAAGGATCCTATACAGACATTTAATGTGGGATTTGGTTTACCTAATTTTCAAAAAGATGCTGTGTAATAGAGGCATATTGTCTAAATAATCGTTGGTGTGTAAAGAAGAAAGCCAAATGTCTCAAGAACCGTTTACCCTCAGACAATTAAAGCAGGTGAGGATGTATAGTCCACTGGAAGTGTTCACCTTTTGCTATCGACTGAATGCTGTACTAGATTAGACTAGAAGTCTGGGACAGTTTTAGACTGGAAGGAACTCTTTTTTTACCTAAAATCTGAGGATAACTGCCTTCTTTCTAAATGAAACTAATGTACCCACTGATTGCGAACAAAATCAGGAGAGTTCAGAAAACCATGTGCTTACCATAGAATAATAAAGATGATTGTAAACCAAAGAGAAAAGTTTTTCTTTCTTTTTTTGTCACAAATAGATTTTGAGACAGTCACTTTTATCTCCTTTATATGTAATTTTATATTCAGATATTATTTACAAAGTGAATTGGTATGGCCTCTTTAAATGCAAGATAGAGACCTTATTATGATACAGGCTTTTTCATGTTCAATACTGTGGCTTCTTTGATGTTTTGAGCTCTTTTTTTTTTGTGGTTAAATGGGTAGTTTGATTTGAAAGGCACCTCACTGGGCAACATGCTCAAACACTGACTTAATTTACCAACACATGAAAATGGTAAGTCAATCTCTTTCATAGAAGACCAAGCAAAGGCAAATACTTCTCAATATAATTATGAAGGAATGCTGTCTGATGTGATGATTAATCAGAAAGTCTTCCACCTGTTTTCTGTGATGATGTATTCCAGTGAGCCTTGTTTCCTGTATTACAAAGGTGTTTTGCTGTTGTTGTTTCATGAGTCTGTGTTATTCATGCTTCATTCTAACCAAAGTGGATGTTAGCACAAGTATCTGATGCCTGCCAGTCACCATCAGAAAATAGGATGATCAAGTAACCGTACTAGAAGAAACAGCAGATGTTAGTGAACCCAATATCCCTCACTTTTTGATT
The DNA here is from genome assembly GCA_013398955.1 of Callaeas wilsoni. Lineage (NCBI taxonomy): Eukaryota > Metazoa > Chordata > Aves > Passeriformes > Callaeidae > Callaeas > Callaeas wilsoni. The sequence goes on from VWPU01012103.1 coordinate 5,259, forward strand.
CAGTTTTAAATATTCTCAGCTGTGTGAATTTGAGGGAAATATGCAACTTGGACCAGAATTTGCTTTAACTGCCGGAGTCTCTGCTTAGTGGTTGCGGTGGTAGTGATGATGATAGCAGGCCCAGAAGCAATGTTCTGAATATGTATGCCCCCTTCTCATCACAGAATCAAAGAAAGGTCTGTGTGCTGTGAGTGAAAGACATGCAGTTGATTTAGTGTCTTGCAAGACTCTTTGTTTCTCTAAAGGCATTCCTTGCTTTGATCAGTAAGTTACCATAAATAAAAAACATAGCACTTGCATAAAAGAGTCTTTTTCTTGGGAAAGAATAATGTATCCTCAAAATTCGGCAAGCTCATAATCTCTACAATGTGGTATGGCTTCAGATCAAGAGCAATCCTTTCTGCTATTTCCTGGTGTATAGATAGCGTGGCTGGATGATTTGTGAGATGTTCTGTCTTTTTCTGGGAACAGCCTGTATAGCAAAGGTTTGGGATTTTCCCCCAAATAGGTGTAACCTCTTGCTTCATAATAATAATGACAATTCAAAGTCAATTATTTAATATTGGATAAATGAAATGTTGCATTTAAGGCAGAAAAAAAAGAATCCTGATTTATATAAAAGGAGTTTAAAGGACTTGTCCAAGAACAGTTGAAATAAATGAGAAGAGTCCAGATTGTTAGTGTTTGGAACTGTACAAAATGGGAAGTAGAAATCACCTCCCTCCTCAGTAGTACCCTGAGAAAGAAATACAGATAGGTAAGAATCTGTTTCACAGAGCTTGGAATTATGCAGAAGTATATTTTTCCACCATTGTCCATACTCTCTTTCCTTTACTGGAAAGAATGAAATTTTATCTCATGGATTATTACCCTTCCATGCACACAGCACAGCTCACATGAGTGCAGGAAGTTGAAAAAACACAAATCTGTGTAATTATTTTATTTTTTAGGGCTGTATTGGTTGATCTGAGGTAAGAGACTGCATTATTTTTAAGTTGTATGTGATAATACATCTCAGAGCAGCATGTCTATGATCATCTTACAGAAGAGCAAAACCCCTTTTCTGTCTCTCAGCCTCCATTAGGATGCTCAATTACTAAGAGAAGCTTGCATTCTCTCTGTATCCTGGATGGATCTCTTGTACCCTCTTGGAGTCAAGAAAATAAATCTGCACCTCCATTCATTAGGCAAAAAGTTCCTTAAGGTGCTGAATGGGAGAATTCAAACAAAAGTTGCACACTGAATTGCAATTTTCATTGTTCTTTGGCATTTGAGAAATCTTTTAAGGACATTCCCTAATAATTTATAGAATGAAGAAAACACTCATTTTAATGCATATAGCTATAGTTTGGGTTGGCTTGCAGCAGGACAGGACTTGTATAAGTAAAAATAAAATCAGTTAGAAGGAAAATAATTCAGGTTTTACATAGCAGCAACCATAGTCTCCTATGGCACTAAGTAGTACACATTCTTCAGGATGTGATCCATTACGCAGAGTTAAAATTTAATTTCACCTTTCAAGACAGGTCCACCCAAAGAAATAAACTGATTCAATCACATTGTCTGTACAAAGGAAAGTGACAAAAGTATTTGCTCAGCCAAACCACAAAGGACTCCATGTTACATCCTTTAGATGTGAGATTTGCCATTACATAACATATAAAACATCTGGAAAATATTATACAATACTGTGATTCTATTTCTGAACTGTTTTGTCATGGATGATACCAATATTGTATAGCAGCAATAAATCTTTCCATTTATTTCTTGCAGTTATTTCCAAATAAGCACAGTATATGAGATAAAAACTTGTTTTATTACAAGATCTTTGACATGAGACTTTCCAGTTATGGTGAACCAAAGGCACTTCTCTCTTAGATTACTCTCACTTGAAGCAAATGAACAAATAAGAAACAAATGTAAATTTTTTTATGGGTGAGACAAGATCATATATCTTTCAATATGAAATACAGAACAGCCTAAACAGTTTGGGATTAAATTATGTCGCTGCTTATGGTTCTTTGATAGGCCTCGCCTTAGTCTTCCACCAGTTTTAGTCATGATTCCATTGAGAAAAATTATTCCTCTCTGCTTCATTTCATAATTCCTGGAGATTGGAAACAACTGGTTTAAATATAATTATATTCCTTCAGCATATTCTGTCAGTAGTTAGCCCTTGCAAACTAACATAATCACACTCTTGAAGAGACCAGCACCTTGATTAAAGACGTAGATTGTTCTTGAAATGTCACTTTAATTATGCTAAAGAAAGATACCTACAACAGTCCTTAACTCTGATTTTCTTACATAGAAGATTAAATTCTTAAAAGAGATGACCAATTAGAACAGCAGGCTATTCAAATGAGACAAAAAATTACAATAAATATGAACTTATTCTTGAAAATAACTTGGATATTGATTATTCCATTACATGCCAGAAACATTAATTTTTCAGAGTTTAATTAAAAGTCTGAATTCACATGGTTTGTTTAACTCCATAAAGCATTACAGCACACAAGTAGACCATGGTTTTCATAACCAGTTAGTTTAATCTGTTAGCTTCTTGAAAATAAGTGGCAAGGAGGAATTACTTGCAGCAACGCTGTCAGGACACTCCCTTAAAATAATCTGTAAAAGAATTCTGTGGTCTTTTTTCTTCTTCTTTGTAAAAGAGGAAAATTTTCTACACACATGCTAAAGTAAATGGCACTTGCTATTTGCAGTATTTTCCTGAACTAATTTCACTTTCCTAGTGCTGTCAAGAATCAAAAAGCAGGAAGCTGTTTTCTGGGACATTATTTGAAATAACCAATCCATTCTGAAAGGAAATCCTGAACTTCTGTGAGTGCCTACCCAAACAGCTGTATCACTCCTCTCCTCAGGTGGGCAAGGGAGAGAAAATATAACAAAAAGTTTGTGGGCTGAAATAAGAACAGGGAGAGATCACTCAACAGTTGTCATCACATTAGAACCAGACTCGACTTGGAAAAATCAGTTTAATTTATTAACAAACAAATCAGAGTAAGACAATGAGAAATAAACCCAAATCTCAAAGACACTTTCATGTCACCCTTCGCTCCTTCCCAGGCTTAAATTCACTCCTGAATTCTCTACCTCCTTCCCTGCAGTAGCAGAGTGGAATGAGAGCTGTCCATTCATCCACTGCCCATCCTCCTCAGGGGAAGGACTTGTAAGACCTTTCTCCGGATTCTGGGTGAGTTCCTGTTGGGGAAGATGAAACAGGAAAGCCTTATAAATATGGCTGCATGGCAAAAGATGCTGAGAATAGGGAATCTATAAGTGAGATTGAAATGAAAGCAAGCTTTGAGATACCGAGCCTTAGTTACTGAACAACTGGAAAACAACGGGATGGCCGGCAGAAGGTAATCCCCTCTCTGATTGAACAATACCCTCTGCCTGCTGACAAGTCCAAGGGGCAGAGCAGACCCTACTGGCTTGGCAGCAGGGTCCCAAACAGTAGTTTCTAGAGTTTAAAATGTAACACAGTATGGTAATGTAATACTTCTTATAGGCTGTATGTAAATGCTATAGGAGTTGTATCTTGTACTAGATTGGTTAGTGGAAATTAGAATATTCAACACAGAAGAAGACTTATTGTATTGTAAACGATCACTTCGCTCTCTTAGCCCACTTCTCCTCTCCTTTTACAACTTCCACTACTTCTTCTTGCCCTTACTCTCTCTTGCTCTTACCTTTGCTTCTCTTGCTCTCTTACTTTTCTGGCCTGCTCCGAGCTGCAGCTGGCAGCTCCAGGCAAGGCCACTATACCCAAGCCCTTCATAAATAAACTACACTCTAAAACCTACCTACAGAGATCTCTCATCTATAGCCGTCCCGACCGTCCAAACCAAGAAGAAGTTCCCACAAGTTCCCTCTCACAAGAGACAGTCTTCCACAAATTAGTCGTGTGAGTCTTCGTGAATGGGCTGCAGTTCTTCATGAAGTGCTCCAGGGTAGGCCCTTTCCATGGAGTGCATCCCTTCAGGAAGAGGCAGCTCCAGTGTGGGTCCCCTGTGGGGTCACAAGTTCTGCCAGCAAACCTGCTTCATCATGGGCTCTCCCCTTCAGAGGTCACAGGTCCTGCCAGGAGCCTGCTCCAGCATGGGCTTACCTTGGGATCACAGCCTCCGTCGTGTGCATCCACCTGCTATGGCATGGGGTGGATCTCTGCATGCCCATGGTCCTCCATGGGCTACAGGGCCACACTTCCTCACCACGGTCGGCACCAGGGGCTGCAGGGGCATCTCTGCTCCAGCGCCTGGAGCACTCTCACCCCTCCTTTTGCACTGACCTTGATGTCTGCAGACCTGTCTCTCCCACATTCTAACTCCTCTCTTGGGCTGCAGTTGCATGGGTCTTTTACCCTCCTTCTTAAATCTGTTATCCCAGATGTGCTACCACCACCACCGATGATCTTGGCCTTGCCCAGCAACAGGTCCATCTTGGAGCAGCTGGCATTGGCTTAGCTGGACATGAGGAAAACTTCTAGTAACTTCTCATAGAAGCCACTCTTACAGCCCCCCTCTGACCACCCTGACCATCTCACCCATAGCTAAAACTCTGGCCATGCAAACCAAATAAAACTTCCAGCACTTCTCTTTTCAGAATAAAAATGTTACAGATAGGTAAAGAACTGTTGGCTGCAACAGAACTGTCTTGTGAAACAAAGATCTAGAAATAAGCAGCTGATGACATAAAGACTATTCAAAAAAACCCCAATCTATAAAATCAAACAACATTCCAAAAAAATAAACAGTTGATGAATGCAGGTATTTGGTCATGCTTATTTTCAGTGAAACAGTCAACTTTTAGCAATATCACATTCCCCTCCAAGCAACACTCACAATAATATTTCACTTTTTGTTTGGACAATTATTTCCTCAGTTTTTCAACAAAGTAGTTGCAGTGAGAGATCTACCATCCATGGAGAATTTCAAAGTGATTCACCCAGCTGAATAGAAGCTGTTATTTTACGCTTGATAATGACCTTGCTTAATTACAGCTGAAAGCACAACCTGACTTCACAGAGCAAGCTGGTAAAAAAGCAAAATATCAGCTGTCTACCAGGCCACCTGGTATCCTCAATCCTTCTAAGGCAGTTCTTTTATCTGGGGAATAGTAGAGAGTCACTACTTTCTGCTTTAGCTTCTAACTTCCTTCTATCCAGAAACAGCCAAGTGTGTCATTTCTTATAATACCAAATTTCCCTGTGGTACTTGGTGCAGCAAAACATCTAGTGCTGCTGTCCTGCCTTCCAGAGATGACAAGGACTAATTAACATGCCCTTCCAGTCAAGCTGAACTTCTTAGCTGTGTAGCAGTTGCCAAGGAAATGTCCCCTCATGGCTAGTACTGCACATCTGGAGGACAATGGGGCTCAGTCGCACTTCCAGCCTAGTCCAAAGCCATAGGAAGCGGATGGGGGGAATGGCTAATGCCAGCAGGAGAGACTGAGCGTTTTATGTCCGCTGCGCTGAGCGTAAATAGCACCACCTTGTGTTCTTGGCCGCACCATTTGTAAGACTGCCCTACTGTAAATCATTCCTGTACACTCCTTTCTCTAGTAATTAAAACAACGCTCTTTGCTATGCCCCTGGGTTAATACAATTTGTTTTATTCACAGCCTAAGTCATTTGCCTCCCTGCAGCATACTGCTATATTATGTCTATCCAGCAGTGTTGAGGGAGTAAGTAGAGTACATTTCAAGGTGTACATAAATCCAGTTCAGGTTATTTCAAATGAAATAATAAGGTAAGTGCTATGTGCTTGACTCCCATAGGGAAAACTCATAGGAAGATAAAGAAGGATTCAGGAAAATCAAAGCTTTGCCTCAGGTTCCTTCATTTAAAAATATGAGGAGAGGGAGAAATACAAAGAGGAAGATAAAGAACTGGACACTCTGGAAATGTCATAAAGGACATTCCCCTGGCTATGACTGCCAGGGGAATTTCAATCCCTGTTTTAAAGGTGGGTACCAGTATCATACCCTTCTTTCCAAGATGACTGAAGTCACAAAATCCATTTATTAATATTGACACTTACGAAAATCAGAGGAAATATTTAAAGAACTCTAAAATGACCTTAGAAACCAAATATTACAGAAAAAGCTACAAGCCAACTAGTCCAGTTCATCTAGAGAAGGAAAAGAACAGAACAAGTATATATAATAGTACTATCCTCCCAGCTTCTGACAATTTTCCATTTAGAGATTGTTCCTATTGTATTTTATGGTTCAAATATAGGCATAACAGATCTTACAAGTATTTGTAGTAGTTTACACAACTTCCTGTGGAAATTCCATCTGTAGGGTTTGGACTTGGCTTTCAGTGATGTAATTAGATGGTCACTTGCTCTTTTAGTGAAAGAGGCAGAAAGCAGTCTCTCCTTGTCATACTCCTTCATACCACTGGTGATTTCTGTAGAATTCCTAGTGACCTCTTTCCCAAGCTGAAAAGTGCCAGCCTATTTCATTGTCTGCCATCAAGAAACTGTCATTAAAGACCTTTGACCAACTTTGCTGATCATGAATTTATACAGCTGCATAGTGATCTTTTCTGGTTAGTTCTCTATTCCTTTCCTAATAATTTGTAACATTTGATTTGAAGTTTGAATGCTAGCAAGACCTGAGCTATTTTCATACAGTCATTTGTCATGACTCCAAACACTTTGTCAGCATAGGGTTCATTATTTTATATAAGAAAATAGGTCTGTTCCTCCTCACATCTGCAACTTTACATTTACACTGAATACCATCTTCCATTGACAAGTCATTTAGTCCTTCTGAAATATTTCACAGGTGTCTCTCAATCTTAGTACATTGAGAAACCTTGTTTATTCTGATTTAATTTGAGTAAAATAAGATAAGTTTCTGTGTGAACTCTTAAACAATGGAGTTTGGAGTGAACGCTGAAATCAATAGGGAAGATAAGAACCAACTACAAATGGGGTCAGTAACAGTCATAAGCCACTGAAAATAGTGCAAAAGACTGTCTTGGGAACTGAGACGGTAAAGTTTAGCCCTTTTGTTTGATTCACTTTATGTTCCAACAAATTGTACTCTGCAGTCAACGGAATATTTAACTGGTGCTCTATATCCTGGGAATGACTTGTTAGATTTTAGTCTGAATATTGACAAGAGCTTAGTGACAGCATTGCAATGAACTCATATGTTTTGTCTCAGTAAGATCAAAAACCTTTTGTTAACAGGAAGCAAAAAGTATCTCTAGCATGAAAGCCATTCTGAGAAAAAGAAAAAAAAAGGAAAAAAAAGGTAATAATTTCCTGAAGGCTGTATTCTGCGTGTTGCTCAAATTCTCCCAGGACTTCCATCTAAACTATTTTGGGGTGAAATACTGCCCCATGGTAATATATCCTATGAATAGAATGCCATGATTACAAGTATTGGAAGAGGTCTCTGGATCATTCAATTTAATCTATCACTTTGCAATACAGAACTGTTTTATTTTTCTACTTTTAGCCCCTGTGAATAGTCTTTGTAACCCTCTGCATTTGTGAGCAGGATAATGATAGTTATAAAATAATTTACTTTATGATGAACTAGTATATTCCCTGTTGTTTGTTTATGAAGAATAAAGCATCTAAGGAAGTAATTAAACAGATGTTTATTGACATGAGTTTTACCACTTTGGAGGAATGTGAATAATGAGGTTTAACTCAGAAGGGTATTCACTAATAGGAGTAGAAAGTCACAAATCTAGATCAATAGGGACCTAGAAGCTTTAAGAGCAAGGGTTTCATTGTGCTTACATCATCTGCATTTATTTAGTGAAAATATTTTTGTGCTAAAGGCGCAGCATCACCTTACTGCCTTGAAAAAAATGATGGAAAACAACCATAACTAACATCAAGAAGGCATTTCTTCCCAGGCAGCATGGGGAGAATTACCTGTCACCTATGACTCATCATTTGCTATATCTTTTCAAACAGATCCACTTTGTTATTGACTAATTGGAAGAACAATAGTGGGCATGCAAAATATTCTGAAAAAGATAATGAAAACCCTGGATTCTTATTGTTCTATTAAAAATGTAGCAATTCATCACTTAACATCATTAGTGGCTGATAACTGGAACTGTGTCTATAATACCCATTCAATGTTTTATTGTGCTTCAGTCAACATAAAGCATAGGTTAACTGTAATAGCTGTCTGTATTAAAATTTAGACACTGCCTGTTGAAAATGGATAGTAATTTGGTGATTATTCATATTTTTAAACATTCTGCATTACACTATTTATTATGCAAAATTAAATTAGAGTACATGGAGCATATGGATTTTTTCCATTTTTTATACTTATTTGTGGCAGTGATGAATGGCAGATGATTTATAACACTGAAGTTTAATAATTAAAATTACTTTTATTATTCTGTTTACTAGTTTCTTCTTTCTGCAATCTCTTGTAATTTTGCCACATGATTAGCAACAAATTTTGCACAGCAGCACCTTCTAATAGAACCCAGCATGGACAATTTTCCATGCAGATTCAATCTCCATCTATATTCCACTAATCCCTTGATTGTTCCTGGGGAAAATAATCAGATCCCTGTTGTGTTCCTGATGCACTGAGCATTTGTAAAGATAATAACAAGGTTCAGTACATCAAAGGACTCAGAATATGCATCTGTTCTTTGGCCTAACTGAAAAGGGCCACACAAGGAGCCTGGTCAATTATTCACTGATGATTAATTAATATAGCTTCATTTGTGGACTGTTTCTTCTTGTAATGGAAATATGGTGGTGTGATGGGTTAATCTTGCCTGGTTCACAGGTGCCCACCAGACCACTCTCTCACACTCTATCCTCAGCATAAGATGGGGATAAAATAAGGTAAAAAATCTTGTGGGTTGAGATAAGGACAGAGAGATCACTCAGCAATTATCATCATGAGCAGAACAGTCTTGACTTTGGGAAGATTAGTTTACTTTATTGTCTATTAGTAACAAATTAAGATAGTGAGAAATGAAAACAAAACAAAATATACACTCTCTTTTTCCAGGCTCAATTTCAATCTTGACCCTTCTACCTCCTTCACTCCAAGTGGGGCAGGGGGAGAGGGGATGGGGGTTGTGCTCGGTTTATATTAGTCTCCTTTCTTCTTCTGCTGTTCCCCTGCTCCAACATGGTTCCTTCCCACAGGCTGCAGTTCCTTGAACTGCTCCAGCATGAGTAGGGTGCTGTCCTTCAGGAACAGATTGCTCCAGCAGGGGTTCTCCATGGGCTGCAGTTCCTGCCAGAAAGTCTGTTCTGTCATGGGCTCTCCAAGGCCAGAAGCTTTCTTCAGGTTACATACACCTGTTCCAGCATGGAGTCCTCCATGGGACGAGGTGTGGGTATCTGTTCTACTATGGTCCTCCGTGGGCTCTACAGGGGATAACCTGTTTCGCCATGGTCTTCTCCACGGGCTGCAGGAGAATCTCTGCTCTCACTCCTTCTTACCTGACCGTGGTGTCCTCAGGGCATATTTTCCCAATTGTTTCTCAGAGTTGTTATGCAGCGTTTTTTACCCTTTCTTAAATAAGTTATCACAGAGACACCACTGGTGTCACTGACAAGTTCAGCTTTGAGCAGAGGCGCATCTCTTTTGGAGCCATCTGTAACAGGGTCTGCTCAGTATGAGGACAACTCCTGGCCTCTTCTCTGAGAAGCTATTCCTGCAGCCCTCTGCTGCCAAAATCTTGCCATGTAAACCCAATGCAGGTGTGAAACTAACCAGCTAGCAAGGAGACATTTCAGTTGAAAAGAAACAAATGCCTTTTCTCAGAATGCTCACTTGACATTCACTGGGACCCAGCTGACCTCTCAGCAGATACAGCTTAAATAAGAGCCAAATAAAGAGCTGGAGCAATGAGCTCTAATCAAGTCTAGATGATCTGGTACAGTTCAAGTTTGTTGTTTTTTATAGCTGTCATCACAGAAAACAAGCACTTGACTAGGCATCTCCCATCTGGTTTGACTGCCGAATAAAACTCAATTATCGGAATTTATCTGTTCATCTGGGTACTTCTACAGGAAGAAGTCCACAGCAAGGTGCATGTTTCTTGGTCTTGCTCTGAAACAAAATACCTAAACTGTCCTGTCTCTGTGACTCCCGGAGATGAACATAGCCTTAAATTTAAATATATACTTTTCAGTATGTATTTTTATATACATATATCTTTTCAGCCTCTTCTGAATTTTTCGGAGTAGCAATTTCAGATTGTTGTGACCTAAAACTATGGAGTCCCCATGGATCACAATTGCATTTATATTAAGCTTCTCTTTTTACTGTGCAACCTACATGGCAGTATAGAAGGGGAATGGAATTTAAAAATTGTTAATTGTAAATTCAAAATTATATTTGTACCTGTTTAAATGTCTTTTGCATTGCTAGCCTGACAGAAAGAGACCTTAGTTGAAACCTGATTCTGCTTTGTTTTGTTTTCAGTCTTACATAGGAAAATAGCTACAGAGGAGGTTTTGAAAAGCTTTTAGGAATGGATTCTTTCTGCTCATGCTGATGGTAGAGCTTCCACTGACATCAATAAAAAACAGAGCAGGCCAGTGCAGAAAAGCTTTGAAAATGCCTTCTAAGTGCTAAAATTTACAATTTTGCATTTAGTTACACAAATACGTCCCTTAAAGTGCTCACATTTGTAATACTAGCTTCCCTCAGGGGAAAAGGAAGAAAACCTACTATTACATGTTTTCCATAGTCAGAGTACAGCAGAAACGTGGATCAAATGAAGAATTAAAAAATAATAATTGAGCTGTTAGGCAGGTGACATACTCATTGATGTCAGAAAGCTTTTATGCTAGAGAATAAAATGGACATCTATAGCCTCCTTCAAGACCACTTGAAATTATTACAGATATTTTGGCAGTTGCAGAAAGTGTTAAAGAGACCAGCCCTGAATCTAAATTTTATATACCTGACTCTTCATTCCTGAAATGACCATTTATATTCAATATTTTGGGAGGTACAAGGGCTAAGTAATTTGGCTTCTGGTCTTAAATATCATCTAAACCTTACACATCTGTCTCCTACTGCATGTCCACTCTGAAGCATTTAATTAGGAGTAGATTTAATATTTCTTTTGCAGTGCAGCACCACAGTCTTTCTCTTACTCCACAACCAGTACCATGTTGTCAACAATTCAAGAGTTCACAGAAGGATTGAAAGCACTAAATTTTAAATACTATTTACCCTTATGCCCGTTTTCTTCTCCATCCCAGGACCCTGTACTCAAAGGACCACATAAGCCAGCATCTTCCCTGGCACCAGTACAGCAGCATAACTTTAACTGTGTTGTGGTTTAACCCCAGCCAGCAGCCAAGCCCCACACAGCTGCTTCCTCACTCCCCCACCAGTGAGATTGGAGAGAGAATCAGAAAGGTGAACAGTAGAGAACTCATCAGCTGAGACAAAGACAATTTAATAGCGGAAGCAAAAGCTGCTTGCACAAACAAAGCAAAGCAAAGCAAAGCAAGGAATGAATTCACTGCTTCCCATGGGCAGGCAGGTGTTCAGCCATCCCCAGGAGAGCAGGGCCCCAACACCTAACTGTGACTTGGGAAGACAAATGCCATCACTGCAAACATTTCCCCCCCTTCCTTCTTCTTCCCCAACCCCCTTATACACTGAGCATGATGTTCTATGGTCTGGAGTGCCCCTTTGGTCAGTTTGGGTCACCTGTCCCGGCTGTGTCTCCTCCCAGCCTCCCAAGCACCCCCAGCTCCATCCCTAGCATGGCAGCACAAAAATCAGAAAAGGCCTTGGTTCTGTGTAAGCCCTGCTCAGCAATAACAAAAACATCTCTGTATTATCAACCCTGTGTTCCGCACAAATCCAAAACACAGCCCCATGCAAGTCACTGTGAAGAAAATTAACCATACCCCAGCTGAAACCGGCACAATGCGGTAACCACACAAATCAGAAAGAACCCTTGATACCTTACATTATGTTCACCAAAAAGAAAGCATTCTGACATTAGCCATCTTTATTATCTACCCATCGCATAAAAAGAGAAATATCCCTAAGAAAAAGCTCTATCTGCCATGAGCCTCTTCAGTTTGAATGTTTCGCTTCGGCCATCCAAAAAGCTTATTAATTAGAAACAAAAAATGTGTTTTATTTTTCTGTCTTCAAAAATTAACAGCTTCCTTTTTCCCTTTTAAGTGATTAAAATGGTACAAACGTACAAAAGATTGATATAGTACAAATTTACATGATTCCGCTAAAGATATTTTACATATATGTACTTGTTAAATTAAAAGTAAATTGCACAATGTTGAAATATAGGATTTTCTTTTACAGTATAATTAAACCCGGATATCAAATATTTGTAAGAAGGATATTAGAAACACAAGTACAAATTGAAATGTGTAGGATTCCCTATAAAGTATCTTACCAAAATATGCTTTGCAAACTACCAGTGTTTTAAATAACTGCAAATAAAGTGGTCATTTTGGCATCTGGAAAATTAGATATTGTCCTGACAATGGTAAAAAATATTGAAAATTCCAACTGAACATACAATGAAGGCAAATTACAAATAACTGTATCTTTTCCAAAGAAAGGTGAAATGTTAATATATTTCTGTACTCTGATAAGGGGCTTTTGTGTATCAAGACGCTAAATCACAATGACTAAAAAAAATTAAAGGAAATTTTAAAAAATTGTTTTAATGATTCTTTAAGTACATAAGTAAAGCATGCCATTAATTTAAAATATAAATTTAGATTTTTTTTTCTGTATGTTTGCATCTTACATGCAGAAAGGTACTTAAAAACTGAAATTTAAATTGTCTTGTTACATATCCTCAGGAAAACCTTCCTTGATTTGGAATGATCTATATTGGTATGTCAGCTTCATTTCAATACTGCGTGAAAAAGCAGCATGTGAAATGTATACTTGGAGAAACATTGTTAAGTCAGCATTTTGGTTTTCTTACAAATAGCAGCTCAGTAATTGCAGTAGTACCACTTAGAATTTGAAGGTGTTTTGTGAATAACATCTTGTAATATTGAATTTTCATGAAAACTCTGACATTAGCAAGTGAAATAAACATGAGTTTGCATGCTATCTCTTGCATAAACTACGATATCAATTATCTCTAATTTGCTTAGTTGTGGATTCACTGAGAGTATACATTACGTTGATTTGTTCACAAAATTTATTTCTTAATTCTCCTTGCCCCAACATTCATGCTTTTAGTATATTAGAAAGAAGGAACTTGTGGTACTCTTTAAAAACAATATGCTGAATTTAAAACTTTGTGATAGTTATAATAAAACAGATCTATGATATTGCTTTAAGATTTTCAAATATACATTAAAATGGAAAAATCTCACACAGTTTAAAGATCTGCTTCGGTTCTAATTCAGTATGGTGAACTAGTGCTGCTACAATGAACCTATACCAAGGTGGGCTGAAACATATAGTACACAGAGAAAATATTGAAGACAATGAAACAGAAATTCTGGTTCCAAAAATTACGAGTGTACATAATACTGGAGAAAATAGAAGCCTTGAGTGAAAATCTTAGATCAAAATGTAGCCATACATCTTCCAGAGACATGGCTCAATAGCATACTGAGAGTTTTACACACTATACAGCACAGTGGTCACTCATTCTACATTTTCCTCAATACAGTTTACCATGGAAAACAAAACGTTTATCACCTCTTAAGCAATCTTTTTACTTGTTCAAAGAAGCAGAGACTAAAACTGGCACAATGCTGGTTTCTCACATAGGTATGTTCCTAGCTGTCTGCACTTGAAAAGAAAAAACACAAGAACCTGTTGTGGATTTAACCCACATACACAGATGAGTATTTTCTAGCTTTTGACAGTCACTCAGGAAACAGCATCCTGGGGTAATGCACCACATGTGCTGATGCTGACATTCAGCTCTTAAAACACTGATCTTAATTAAGAGTATAAATGCATTAGGAAGTGGCAAATAGGGTATACATCAATTTTACGCTATTTTGACAAGATTCTGAAAAAAAATTAAGCAGTATTTTATTATACAATTATATGAATTAGGGTATAAAATAAAGCAATATTCGTAAATAATACAGAATCTGGATGATACCTGGTAGTGATAACATTGAGATCTGTGAGACAGCTTAAAATACCTTTCTCGAATTAGTTACCATAAGGCCACAGGCAGAAAACATTTTCTTGTGTAAGAGATGAGCAATTTTCTATTGAAATTTACAATACTTTGACTTTAGATAGTCTCAGAACACCCATAAGGAAAGGAATTTTGTTTCCTCCCTCTGCAGTAGCCTGAAGATCAGCTATAGAATACAGGAGGCATTACTGTGCATACTGCAAGGAGGCAGGCAGGCATTCATTAGATGTGTGGCTTATTCAATCTTCACTCCAAAGAGGGCTGTTCTTTAGACCCTGCATTTGGCTGTTTGTTAACTAAAATGGTTGAATTTTCATGTGACACGGTATATGAGATTTTAACTCATAAGCCTCTCATTTTGTAGCATGACGAAAATATGTCTAGCTGAGAAAAGTAGACATTGTTCAGAAGCAAAAATCCCTACCAAAGAGGAAATAAACATAGGGAGGTTTTTGTTTCCTGATGGTTGGAATGTGTCCAAAGTATTTCTAAAATGGTATTTTTACTGTTGCCTAACTTGTCCACAAGGTTCTGTGATAAATTATAGTGTCATATGTTTAAGAAAAGAATGTTAACAAATACCAAGAAATTATCTTTGTTCATTGACCTTGCAAATTAAGTAAAGGATTGCTCACATTTTTTAAGTGCCACAGTACCTCCAGAGCAAGAATTCAGCCCCAGCTGGGCCATTCAGCTTGTGTGTATTAGATATCTAGGATTCTTTTACAATAAATAGTTTTAAAATCAACAATGTGTACATGACAAGTGAAGAACTACAAATAAATATTGCTTTCATTTCTATCTAGAACTTTGCAGTATGATTGTAGACTGTATATTAAGGTATCACTGCTCATTTAAATTTTGGAATCTGAGGTTTTTGTTGTTGTAGTTGTCGTTTCTTTCCTGAACATAGTATTTAATTGTGCAGCAATTGTTCTTGAAAGACTAGGAGAGACAGGCTGCCCACAAACTGAGAAATTTAAATTCCCAAACATTTTTTATCCTGAGTTTACTGTTTTCACACTCCCCTAAAAGGTGATAAACATATTAGCCAAGGCAGGTTTGTGTTTCTTGTGCAAATAAGACAGCTAAAATAAGATCACACACTTTTCTAATACTTTAAAAAAATCAGAGAAGACAGATAGCGGCTGTGTTTACACTGAAAATAGTATTACTTTCTTTTCTGCTGAAAATAAGCCATTCTGAACTCAAGAATAAAAAAAGGCATGAGGCCAGTCAGAGAGAAAATATCTAAGCAGGCATTCAGGGAGAAGACTAGAGAAGTTTCTTAATTTTTTTATCCAAGGACTGTCTAATAAACAGGTATTTCATTGCACAAGTCATGTTTCCAAATCCTGTGATTTTGCTTGCACCAAGTATCTGCTAATTTAGAAACATAAGAAATGCTGAAGACAACTATCACTTAACTGAATAGGTCATCAGTTTCTTAGGTACATCAGACTTTAGGCAGTCACATAGTGATTTAGAGACAATTTAGAAGACTGTGCTGTATATATTTAGCAAATAATTTGCCAGAGAGGAGCAGATATTTTCTTTTGCATGCTTCAGCTATAAAGCTGAGCAGCTCTATTTATATCACCACCCCGTCCTGCTCTTCCCCACATAAAAATTGAATGATGCCAGATGATACCATCTACTTCTGAAAACTTCAGAGGAGACTTGTAATATCTTGCACCTACTCAGATACCTAGTAGAAATCAGGTGAGAAGCGCAGTCACTGCATAGCATCTGAACAGTGCTAATTCCTATCTCCCCTGCCTTCCTAAGGAAAGCAGTTTTGTGTAATCATATTCAGTGTAAGGTTTTGGCTGCCTGTCAGTTCTCTCCAGAAATTTTAGCCTGCTAGTTTAAGAGAAAGAGGAGATATAGAGATAGTAACATCCTACAGGAAACTGACAAAGCAAATTCCTGGGAATTAAATCTTTCATTTGGTCTTTCAGGCAGGACATGTTCTGCTTGTCTCATACAGTGGCAAGAAGATGCAACCAGGCACTAAGCGGCTCATGCATGTTTGCCAACCACTCAAAGTCTTTATTTCCAAACCAACCAACCCATGACTGGCTAAACATCCAGCAGAATTTCAAAACTGCTGAAGGAAAAAACAAAAGAGTTGGAAATACCACGATGAGGGTTCTTGTGGTAGATATATAATTTTAAGGTCATGTCTGTTATATGATGATAGGGAAAAACAAATGCATTGCTCTTTTAGTGCAGGCAAAAAGCCAAAGAAAGTGTATCTATCTGATGTTTACAAAAGTATTTAACAATTTAATGGTAGTGACAAATACTTGTTTTGCACACCTCTGCCCATAACAATCACAAAACATTCATAAGAAGCAACTTTGCACAATGACTCATCTGCAGATCTCAGTCTTGAGACTGCAAGAGGATACTTTCTTCATAACCCCTCCCCAATGAATTCCGCAAAAGTCTGACTCAGCTACAGTACTAAAGGAAGCACATGCCGGAGTAAGGCCACATCACACTTCAGAGAGTGTATGTTGTACTGTGGTTCATAGGACATTCCTGTAGACGTTCAAAATTAGGGTGAAAATATTCAAATTAGGGTGACATAGACCCAGAGGAGTTTAATGTTACCTCTTCTTGATATCTTCTGACTCCTGCAAATTTAGTGTTGTGCATACCACAAAACTTCAGCCCCTGTACTAAGATTTATCAAAACTGTTTATTTGGAAGTTGGAGTTAGGACCCTGGTCTAAATTATTCAAATACAATAGTGATACTCAAGGTTATTTAAAAAGTTAGGTGCTGACTTGTTTCTTTTAGGATTAGCACAAAAACATCCTACAACAGTATGCAAATGGAGTTCGAGTACCTTGTAGGAAGATATCGTATCCAGAGGATCTCACCTTTGAACAAAATGAAGGGAAATTTTGCTGTTCAGAGCCCCTCTTCTCCCATTCCCCCCCAACGGAGGGAGTGATACCAGAAAGGACAGAAGAGACAGAGCCTAGCAAATAGACAGATGGGTATCAGCCTGACATAAGGCCTGGAATATTCAAGTATTGTTCAGGCAGTCCCAGGGGATTTACAATGGCACATTTTTTGACATTGAGGAAGTTACAGTGAGCTCAGTCACTTATTTAAAATCTTCGTTGCATACATCCCTCTGCTATGCTGTATTCATATTGTAATTTGAACCAGATCACACCCTTTGGTAAGACAAAGGAAAACACAAAAACAAAAAACATGAAGCAGGGATGAGAGGATTTTGCTCACACTGAATATGTACCCTTGCTATGTGGTACAAATTTACGAGCAGATGTTTGTATGAGGGGAAGCAAATCAGGAAGATCAAAATAATAACAACATGGCCGAGAGGCTGAATTTAAGTCTCTTTCATATAATAAAAGATCATTGGCTGTCAAAGAAAAATGAGAACTTATACAAAACATATGAATATATGAGCAAGACAAAGTATGGAAATTTTGAATCAGGATAGACAAAGCTTTCAGAATTTATTCCCTGGTCAAACCATAAACAAATGCTTTACAGTTTGTTGTAAGTTTTAAGATTAGTAGAAAAGGTTTTTGTTGAGGTTCAGACTGGGAAAATGCAGCAAACTTGCAGCTCAAGGGATATGCAATATCCATGGGTTTCAAACCTGGGAGAATAGTTGGAAATATTAATGTATCTTTTCAAGTTCTGCTTCCAAATCCAAAAAATCATTTCAATAACAAAACATTTAGAGATTCTTCAAATGTTTTTTCATGAAAATATTTCTTCATTTAACTCCAAGTGTAGTTAGATTCTGATTGAATTAACAAGGACATAAATCCAAAGCTCCATTGAAATCAGTGGAAACAAGTTAAGGTAGTATTGGTTACTAGGCAGGCTGAGGCTCACGCTAGGAAATGCTGCTTAAAATTTTGTGCCGTCCGTATATGTCAAGATAGCATGAGGCCTGTTGTGTTTCCTCCTTCTTTTTCTTACTGTGCATAGAGCCGCAAAATCTGTATGTTCCTTTCAGGTGACATTCCGTATTAAGGGCCAGGTCATGCCATCAATTTTTAAACACAACTACCCACTGAGATCAATGCAGAGTGCTACTTAAAGCTTGACAGTAGGGTGTGACCCTATAATACCAAGAAATACCTCTTTACTTGTCTAAAAGCCTGGTTCTAGTCACAACAGCAGTTTATCAGCATTAAATAGTGCATTTGTAGCATTCCGGTGCTTATGTGCTATATCCTTCTGTGTTTTCAAATGTGATCATTGCTTATACTTTCAGCTATCTAAACGTCATTCTAGTTCCTATTATTAATAATAATAGTAAAAAACCACACAAGTGCAGCAACACCACAATTTGAAAATTGGGTAAAGAACTACTGAGGGTGTACATCCAGACCAAAAAATGCATTATGCACACAGAGATCCTTGTGCTCTACAAGGTTTTGTCTGTGTCTCTAGGACCACCAAAGCAGAGGGTAGGAGAGTCATAGAACCACAGACTGGTTTGAGTTGGAAGGGACCTTAAAGACCACCTAGTTCCTACGGCTCTGCCATGAGCAGGGATGCCTTTCATTAGACCAGGTTTGTCAGGGTCCCATCCAGCCTGGCCCTGAGCACTTCCAGGAATGGGGTATACACAACTTCCTAGGTACCCTGTTCCAGTGTCTCACCACCCCCACAGTAAAGAATTTCTTCTTGTTGTCTAATCTCAACCTGCCCAGGATGCAGTTGGCCTTGTGGGCCGCGAATGCACGGACTTGTGTCCTGTCCTTTAATCAAAGCTACAGATCCTTATACTAAAAGATTTGTGTACATTTTTAGCCATACAGCAAATAGAGGAGTGAGGGCAAAGAAGGATATTCAGAATTCAGAGCATGATGCAAATGGATAAGGTATTTGAAGGGCTGAAGTCTCCCATTTCTTTTCAAATTTTTACTGTCTTCTTTGAAGCTGTCATGCATCCTGCAAAAACACTGATAGTTTATTAATGGGAATAGTCTCCCTCATATTCCAGCATAAGTGATTTCAGGTGAGATGAATACTAGAGAGGTATCACACAAAAAAACAGGTAAAATGTTATAGCTGCAACTGTAGCTAGATCATTACAAATAAGCTAGGCAAATCTATCACGCCAGTAATTCTATTCATCCTCTGCATTTTACAAACTCATTTTGCTTTCAGCAAGCCAGTCAAAAGCACCAACGATCTAAAATTCATTCCACCCCTCTGCCTTGTCCTCATGTATTTATTTCCACACATACACCTTACTGTATACAGGTAAAAAAGGTTTTGATTAATTTTCCTGGTACAGGCACGTCATTCCCTTTCCATGAAAGAACAGAAGAAAAACGTTTGCTAGGTATATTGCTTTAACATGGAGGGAAAGAGCAAGGGAATATACTCCAGGCAGGCATTGAAATCTTCGAACTCCCATAGTTTAGAAGTTCCTTACAACTGTGACATTTTCAAAAAGGATTTTAAACCAGCTTTTCCAAGGGGCTTAAAGATTGCATTAAGTACAAGACGTGATTTCCAAAAGGGCAAAAACAGATGATATGTGACTTCCAAGTTTCTTTCAAAGAAAGGCTGAATTATTAAATGCTAAAGTCACCTCTAAAATGTGATTTAAGCTGGTAAATCAGGTAATGGATTTTGAAAAATTTACCTGCCATTAATAAATCGGTAGGGCTCCATGTGAAAGAGGTGGTTTTTTGACACCATTTCGTGAGTTTCAACACTTTTTGTTGTAAGAAGTCTTGGTCAGGCAACAATAATTTTCAGGGAATTAGTCATAGTTTTTGAATCTTCTTCTTGCAAAATTCAGCCTTGTGATCTTCTTCCACCAAAGAGTAAGTGAAATCTCACAGAGTTTAAGAACTCCCACACTTTTATTGAGTGTAAATCTTATGCTGTGAAACACAGGATTAGGAATTTGGGGTCTGCATTATTGTTTTAACTGGGCAGGATTGTTAAATGTTTTCATTTTGATTCAGAGGGAAGTTTGACAGCCAGATTAAAAGCTAAATTCCTCTTGTAGCTAACCTGCAAACTTGTTTTACTATTGCTTTTTAAAACCTGAAGCACAGTTTTTGATAGAAAATGACTTCTCTATCAGATCTAAACTATTTTTGTTCCAAGAAACACAAAATCACTCTCAAAATCCCTTCCTCCTGTGATTATACTGCAGCAAAGAACCTCGTTCCCATTGTAAATAGCTTTATAGGCAGTCACATGAAAATATGGTATCTGTTCCAACTACCTTAAGCAACTTTCATTAAGCCAAGGTCAAACTGCTTCTTTTGCCTGTTGCCTTTGACGTCTGACGATTATAGTAGAGATCATCATAGTAAAAATATTTAAAACACAGAAATGGTCGGGGGTTTTTTGTGTATGAAAGACTGTAAAATTTATGCCTTGGATGATGGTAATTCTAAAGCAAGCTTGTTCAGGGTAAAACAAAAAATAATTATTGTCACAGCCAGAGCTCAGGTCTGCCCTTATTTCCTTGGATACAAAATACATGTTTTTACAAAGTATCACAAGTGTTGCTATCTTTAATGTGACATAAATTGAGCCATAGACGCAGGAATGGTTGTAAAATTCATTCAGCTACTGCTGCATGTTTTTGATGTTCCATTTATAAACCTGAAAATGACAAACATACCACCAGAAGGATATAAATAATGCTGTGGTACAAGTTTGTGGAAGACATTACGCCTGCCGGCTTTCAGCAAAACACTTGCCACAAAACACTTTACATTTTAGTCGGTAGCAGAATTCCAGTTTGTAAAATATAAAAGAGATTGTACCGCTTCTATTGCCTGTGACACTACTAAATAGTTGCATCAGCTACTGTTAATGCATTGAAAGTTACTTAAATTACATATCAAGGTCGGCGGTCCCCAATACCACCTAGCACAAACCGACATCGCATAGTTTGGCTTTTAAAGCTGCACATGTTGCAGGACCCAGACACCCGTAATTTACTGTGACATGGAATTAGATGAGGTGCAATCTGACACCATGCAATTACCAACTTGTGATACAGCACTCTGGCTTCAGAGGCCACACAACATGCAACAAGGGAACTATCTGCAGATTTAAGCCTAAAGCTGATCATTTGCATAGTAAAGGCACTTCAAAGGAAGACCAAAACATTCTTCCGTTGTATTGTTATTTGCGATATTAGACATCATTCATCTATTTGTAAATGTATTCATCTGTGGTGTTGTCACTGAAAGTGTGTGATCTGAACTGAATTCTGTTTTGACAATAATTCCATATTAAAATTTTCCTTTATTCCCCTGGCAGCAGAACTGATTTACAATGGCAGCTACCGTTAAAAGTTTGTAAGTGTAAACATACAAATGCTTAGAGGAAAAGAAACTCTGGGGACTTTCCTTTCCACTTTTAAAGGCAGTTACTGTGGAAAAGCCAGACATCTGAAGTATCAGCAGTAACAAACTGTCCAAAGGTGGCTGAACCGGTGTAGAACAATGGAGACACCAAGCCTGTGTATTAGTAGAAAAGGTTAACATATCTTGTTAGCAGGCTTTCTACAGTCAGGGTTATGCTGAATAAACACTGACAGCTAAATTTTGTGTAAAATAATAATTCTTTTTAATTAATTCACTAGGGTAGGTATTTGGATCACTCTGTGGCTGCTTGGTTTAGCGAGGATCTTCAATGGCATTATTCCAGTTAGAGGGAATTTTTTAAAAGTGATAGTGATAGTAATAAGGGGATCAGAAGAAATGAAAAACATTTAATGATTAATAGAATTCCAGTTTTCAGCTGAATCAGGTAACTTTGATTACCCTCTTGTCTAGCTTACAACAGGGATGTATAGCACAGAAAAAAACAAACCTTCCCTTGCTGAGGACTGCAGATATTTTGAAGGCTGAAATTTCTTTCTTTTATAAAAATCACAGTCTTGAATTCCTGCCTTGTTAAAGTGCTAAGGAAAGACTCCACTTTTCTGGAAACGAAAAATAGGACACTGATGTTGTTGGTTCTCTCTGAATTTTGTGAAGGAGAATCTTACAAAGATGATAGCAGGCCTCTTTTTCCTTCATTTCTTTTTATTAGGATATGAATTAAATAATTATCTCAGCTTCTGGCCCATATAATAACATCACCTGCTATATTTAATCTCTGTGGCTGCCATGTGCTTGGAGAACATCTGAAATCTGCAGAGCAGTTGGAGAACCTGAGTACACTAAAGAAATTATATCTGTACATTTAAACTTGCTGCCGCTGTACATAAAATGTTTCAAGTGCTTGCACAGACAAAAGAAAGCTATGTTCAGAAAGATTCACTTAGTGTGAATCAGACTTGATGGGAGCAAGTCTTCCCCAAATGCCTTTCGCTATCAACTCTATCACATAATCCATCTTTAGAACTAATGAGAAACGAAAGTTAGCAGGATAGACAACATTTTTCATCTGACAACATCATAGTCTGCAGCTGAGGGATTGTACAGTGGTGGCTATCATGAACACCACAGCCAGCAATGGGTGAAAGGATCTCAAGTCAGTAGAAAATACTTATAATGTGCAAAATTCTAGCATTAATATGTTCTTTTGAGGAGTCAGAAATTTTGCAGGCTTCAGAAGGGCACTTGCACACACACACGCACACACACACACAAAACCCCTTTTAAACTACTGAATCTGCTCATTTGAGTAATTGCTGAAAGGTGAGTAAAGGATCATGTCATTGCCCTTTGGGACCAGCTTTCATGAAAAACCTACTGAGTATTTCAATAACATTAACATGTACTGTGTATAAAAAGCCTTGAATATGAGCTTACTTCAATTGCCCAGAGGTTTTTAGACTTATACACGCTGCATAGCTAGACATTCCCCTCTCCTTCTTGCTTCTTCTTATCTTTACTCCCTTTTCCTGCCATGTGCCACTAATGTAACCAGAGGCCATTAGGGCAACTCACTCCTGGGCTCAGATATTGGGAAGTACAGTAAATGATCAAAGCTCAGGTCAGTGCGAGCACCTGGTTGACTTTGATCACCCTCATTAGTTATGACAAGAGGAATCCCTCTTGTCCTCTCAGAAAAGTGTTCATGCTGGTGGTGTATTTATTTTGATCTCATACTGAGAATAAAAGTAGACTCTTGATTAAAACCTGGAGCATTCTACTGGAAAGCAAAGTTACCTCAAAGTGATGGGGGTGGATTGCATGTACCTTAAAAATGAAAAATATAGTATGATGTTTTTTGTCCACAATGTCCTTCTCAAAAAAACCTGTCCAGAACAAATATGTCTAGCTGTCTGCAAGAAGGATAAAATGCAAGAGCTTTAAACAGAAAGAAAATAGATAGCTCACACTCTGTTTTTCAATCCTGTTGTCCTGTAAGCTCATAGTTCTTTTTGCGGTTAGAAACATCTTCTCCCATTCCTTTAAATTTCCTTTTCATATGTGTAAAATAAAATTATACTCCATTACAGAAGGATTTTTCAAAAGGTGAATTTCTCCTGAGTTTTCATCTCTGATATGATGGCTCATTCCCTGCAGAGTGAGTATTTAATTTTCTTCCAAACTCATTTTGAAATTCTGATTATCCTGTGTATTTTCCGTGTGAGTGTCTACATTATTTTAGATCCCAAACCTTTTTGCTTTAATATAGTCTTGTATCAATTATTTTCACTGGTTAATTTTTGCTGCCTAAGGAAAGTAGCATCATTGAGCATCTTTACTTCTGTCTTCTAATTTTAATTTACCCTTTCTTGTTCTGTCTAAAAAAATGGGGAAGTTTTTAACATTTCACATGCTCATTTGTATTTTCTTTCTCTGATTGTAATTTATTTTCCTCTCTCTAATGTTTTATGTTCCAAATTCAGTTGTATGCAATTGCATGAAAATAACAAACAGCGTGGAAATCAGGAATAGTAGATAATAAAAGGAAAAACCACAACAAGCCTAGGTGGTAAATTACCCATGAACAATAAAAAAAAAATGGACTGTTCTGGTCTAGTGCTTTTCTATCAGTTGGCTGATATTCCATGGAATACTTACACGATTTAGGGAACCCACTAAATAGATGTTCTGAATTAGCCTTTACAAGAATCTTCCTCTCTATTACTGTCTTCCTCCTCCCTTCTCTCTTTGCCTTTACATACACACAAGCACACATAAAACCACATAAACATGCATATATAAATATATATATATATATATATATGTATATAATAACAGAAAAAAGCTAACCTCCAGACTTAAACATTTCCAAAGTAGCTACTCTTGGCAGCATACTGTCTTTGTATTCCAATACATAGTGTTTCACATTTCAGATGAGGGCTGCTCACCAGTGTGTTAGTTTCACGAAGAGCTTATCACACCCGTGAACAATGATTCACTGCACTTCCCACAGACAACAGTCTTAAATGCACACACAACTCTTGGCCAGCTCTGAAAGTCAGTTTGAAATTTAGACTCCTAAGTATTCTCTGGTTACCTCCACATTATATTACACAAAATCATATTTGTGTGAATTAGCAGCAGCAGGCTGGTCAAAAAATCTGCTCAACCTGCTTTCACACAGACCATTTTATCTTTGGAGTTCAGTTCTGCTAAAGTTGTGTTGAAAAATGTGGTGTTTCCTCTTCATACTCTATTTCCATACAGTACTTGAAAAGGAACCTTTGAGTTTCTTCCAGTGGTAGTCAGTTACCCTTTTCTCTTTGTCCTTCCCATGGTATGTTACAATCTACTCCCTTCTTACTAATTCATTACCCCCAAGTCTTTCAAGAAATATGTTGTCCGGTTTGGAAATTCAGCAGTTCTGAGTTGAAAGTTACTTATTACTATCCCTTGACTTCTGGTAAAAAAGAGAAGCATCTGTGCTAGAAAAAAGTAACCAGAAAACCCTTTCTTTTCTACCCAGAAATTCCTTACATATAAAATTCATGAGATAACACATATTCTCTCAAAGTGAATAGAGTGTTATAATAAATACATCAAATTTTTATATCTTTTGGATTTGTAAGAGATAATTTGAATGATGCTATCTATTTTTGATTTAGCTGTTCCTGTACTGCAGTATGAATCATAACAAAAAATATCAGCCACTAAGTACATTAGGAACATTTATTAAAAACTTAGGGGGATTAGTGACCTTTATAGATTATCTTAAGCAGTAAGAAGGCTAGACATACTTACTTCTGAATAAATTTCAGCTTTCTCTTTCATATTTAATATCACTTTAATCTTGAATATACAACTTGCTTTAGTTCCCCAGAAATTGCTTTCCTGCCATATTTCTTGGAAGTTCTTTGATAGTTCTTATTTGTGTTGTGGTGCCACCAAATGTAACATAGATACTGTGCAAACACACATGTTCACCCTGCATGAACAGAGACTAAATGGAAAAGACATATTAAATATCAATGGGGAAATAAATGTGACTTGCTCACAGCTGCCCCACAATGTGGAGGTAGAGCTGAAACCAGAATCTCTAAATAATTGAATTGAGTGCTAAATCCCAAATTCACCTGAGTGAGCTGAATTGTGAGCATTGCTAAAATTGGTCATATATTTGGGAACACTGTAGGTGGTCTGAATCTGTTAAAATAATTTTCCCAATGCCTGTCTAGATTTTTAATTAGTATGTGGAGCATAAACTAGTGCTCCTTGTTCTCATAAATGACTGCATTTCCCAAACTGCTCTGAAAAGGAACTGGAGATAAAATGTCTGTTTTTCACAAACTGATCTGCTGCCACTTTTTAAGCTACACTGCTTTTGTTTTCATTCTGTGTTGGATAAGATCTCATTTAGTTGCAACAACATGAGCCTAATGCAGCAGACATATGGATGTTTAGGGCAGCATGTTATTGACAAATTCTCTAGACTGATGATTTATTATGTACATCAATGGACAGCACTTGTTCTGTCTATGAAGCCTGTTTTCTCAACTCTGCTCATCTGGGAGAGACATGCTGTGCACAAGTTTGTTTTATCCAATTGAGCCTTCTATGGAGCCATGTATTTCATTCTGATTTATGCGTGGTTTAACTCCTTCAGTCTGTTCTTTGACCTGCAGTTATGCCATTCTAAACTGAATCGCACTTAAATACATCAGTTGTGCTCAAGATGCAGGGGAATAATAGGGAGAGCTATTCCTAAAGAGTGTGCCTGTTCAGAGATCGAAAACATCACTTGAAAACCATGCTTTGAGTCCTTTAAATGGCATTTTTAATGCAGATGAATACTGGTGACTTCAAAAAGGCCCAATATGAAAATGCACACCAAGTGGCACTCCTGAATTTGTCCTGGTGATGCTACTGAAGTCAATTCTACTGAAATCAATAGGATCAGGCCCCACACTCTTAGAAAAGTAAAGATTTACTAAGTTTGCAAAAGCTGTATATTGTTGGCATGCTGAAAAGTGTTTTCCAAAAAGACTGGTGTTTGTAACCAACCCCCACATTTCAGGCTCATCAGAGGGTGTGTATCTTGAATACCAAGAAAACAAAATATGCTGCCATTTTCTGGAAGGAATCAGCGAATATCATGACAGTGGCTGAAGCAGATATAATATATAGGTGCTTTAGCTAAGTGCTATATTCACTTTTTAGATCACCTTTACTCTTAGAACTAGCAAAATTTTCTTTTCTTTCTTCCATAGCTGTTGGAAGCAGTGAAAAAGAGTGAGGTCCTTGAGTGACACGAGATCAAATGTGGAAAGTCCTCAGGGACTTTCTTGTGTGAAGTCTTCTGAATCATATGCTGGCACGTACAAGAGGTATCTCACTGCATAAGACGGAGTGAAGTCACCCTTACTGCAAGCATAATTTAACATATTGAATGTACAATCCTGACAGCTGCCATTATGAATAATTGAATAATATAATTACAGATTTCTCAGGTTGCATTACACAACACAACTTACTGTGCAACCTTCTAGGTAAGACCATAACATAGATTTGGCTGGATTTCTTATATATGATCTTGCACAATCTGACCTCCACATAATTCTTCATGTGTGAAGTAGGGCTTTTTTTTGCTTTTTTTTTTTTTTGCAGTCCTACACACTTGCAAATCTGAAGAGAAAAAACGATGGTTTCAGCTAGAACCTACTTACTTTGAAACTGGGACGAGACAAATTCACTAATGCATCACGAATCTTCCAGCCTCTCTCAGGATTCCTCCTGGGACACATCCTGGGAGGACTCCTGCAACCAGCACAGTGATAATAAGAGGATGTTGATGTATCTTACTACAAAGAGTAAAGGAATGTCTTTCCAGAAATATTTGTGTAAGTACAGGAAATAGTAAGGTCACAGTATACTTCATATATGCAAATCAGAAGCATGATTAAAATCTAAAAGTTCATGGTTTTTTTATTCTGGTTACAATCCTGGTAATTCCAAGAATACAGGCAGTTTTTTTAAAGAAATTTTTACAAGAATCTTTAATTGCAAAGGCATTACTTGCAATTTTTTGTGGTTTTTTTTATTTTATTGTTAATGTGTTTTCTGCTCTATGACTATTAATTTATCAAATTTTAAAAGTGCCTAATCAAAATACAAAATATTCAGTTCAAAACAATTTAGCTCCAAAATTTTCTATATTTTACAAACTTTCATCAATTTCCTTTCTTGTTTCTGCAATAGCAGATCTTGTGAAAAATATACTTTTTACTGCTGATTCAAAGTTCTCAACTTGCACCTGAAATAGTAGTCTAGGCAGATGAACAAAGGAGAATTGAATTTAGTTACAAATTCAATCATCAGTGTTCAATCTGTCATATACCTCAGGCACCCTTTTATGGCAGGATTTATGCTACATAACTTTGGAAAGTGGGATATTCACAACTATCATCAGTTCTATGTATCTACACTAGTCTTTACAATAGGACTCAACATGTTCTAAAACTGGCAAAGTGAATTAAACTTTGGTGGATTCTTTCCGCCCTACACTGGCAGTATGCAGAACTCATAACTTGGTTTAGTTGATTGACTTTTAGATTGCTCAAAATAAATGAAAAGTTCTCAGCCCTAAAAAAGCCATCTCTGGGACTTTGCAAGGGAGTAGATCTGATTACAGGACCAAGACCTAGAGATTATTGTGACAATATCTTTCCGCTATTTTTGTGACAACTATTGTATGAAAGTTATGAAGTGACAGCAATAGAGGTCGTGCTGTCAGAATCTTAAAATGTGCAAGCTGAAGGCCCTATTTGTTGTTCTTTTTAGCTGTCATTTTAGGACCAGCTCACTTTACAGTGCATTTCTCTTTTATGAGAAGGTGTCAGCTGCAAAAGTTGGTCTTAGATAGATAGCAGTGCTGGTACTTCAGAGAACATTGGATACATGCGTACATGTGAACACACATATATAGTTATATGTGTATGTTTATATAAAAATGAATATACAGATGGCATAAATTAGATACAGAATCATATAAAGACTTACATTTTCACCTATATTTCAATAAATAATTTTCCACAGTAAGCTTATGAAATTATGATGCAGTCAATTGTTTGAATTAAACCCTTGATTTCCACAAAGGCAGAGGACAAGAAACACATCATGACTAGATACTGAATGAGTTATGGATGTTGTTCCCTCACAATTAAATTTATGGTGAATATCTTTCTCAAATCTATTGACTTCCACATCTAAAAATAATGAAATATGTTACAAAATCATTTTCCCATTTTTAAATTTATTATATCTGCACAACTCCAAGATAAAGAAGATTTTATCATATATTAGAAGCCTGAATTCAAACTGAAATACATTTTTAAAACCACACCAATGATAACTATCATGATTGTCTTTGGTTTTGGGGAGGGAAATGAGCTTACTGTTTTTCACCAATTCTCACACAATTTTGCAGTAAATTAATTTTTATCTAAGTTCAAATACTTTAGAACAGTTTTATAAAAAACAAGTTCAGGTTTTTGTTTTATTTAACATTCTTACTATTTTTGATATTTCATTCTTCTAGGTTTCACCTGAATATTGGGATGACTGAAAAACTGACCCTGTGAAAGTTGATCGGTGCTTTCTGGTTGGTTCTGCATTAATAGGATGTTCTGCTTCCTAAGAAAATATTTATAAAGACGCAGTGATTTGCATGCATTGATGTATCATATTTTTTTAAGAGGCATGGCTAATGTGTATAATTTTTGTATTTAATGGCACAAAATTTTGAAAAGGACAAATTATATCCCGCATTATCTCTTGATGACAGAGTATCAACAGTCTATTTCAAGTGACGAGCAATTTGTAGCAGAAGCTTTGCCACTTTTAAATGTCAGTTAAAAATAAAATCAATCTCTTTCAGATTACAGATTTCAGAAAGGCATGAAGGATTGGTGCTAAAAAACACTGAAAAAATAACTATTCATTGAAGCTATGCAAAAAGTGAATTTGAAAATGTTCAGGTACAGTGAGTTCTATTAAAATCTCAATAAATGTTACTTTGAAATGTCACTGCAGCACATCCCTTTTGAGGCACTGGACAATAGCAGACCCTGCTGATCCATGGAGTATTCAATATTGAATTTTTAATGATGCTTACTGTCTTACTCTGTTCTGATTATCCACTCAGCATCTGTAATATTGGTAGAGACCTTGATATATCAGCACATTCTTGTTTTTCTACTCAACACTTCTTACATTAGAAATTTTCTGGCACAGAATAATTCATCTAACATTAAATCAACTATTTTCACTTATCAACCAGATCAATAGGCAAACCTTTCCAACAGCAAATATATGTTTCATAAATCTTAATGTTGGTCTATTTCTCTCAGACTGAATATTACTTTGGAAATAGTGGTTTTTTTCACAATAAAAACATAAGGACTCTATGCTTGGGACTTAGATATCTTTCAGAGTTTAAGATGGCTGCAGATACTGGCATTTAGGCAGCTGAATTGCTCCCTTGATTTTCTTAGAAAAACTTAATACCCAGCAGTAAACTATAGTGCACAATAATCTTAACAAATTAGTTCTGAATCTTTTTATACTTGGTAGAGTATCTTTATTTATTTACCTATGTATATAACGAATTTAAGTAGGTATGTGATCCATACGATTTCTAAAACAGCATAAAACTGAGATAGAAATATCCGTTTTTGTAATAGAGGCACATGTGCACTTAAGGGGTGAATAATGAGTTAGAATACAAATTTTCATCACATCCTCCACAGTTTCATTTACCTTTGTGGTATGTACAAGTGTCTTGTTGACATGCAGAAAGCACACATCAGGGGATACAAAGTTCAAAGATCATTGCAAACCAAATATCCCTCTCCCCACTGCTTTAAATATTTCTTTAAAAGAAACAATGTCTAATGAATAAGGAGGCGCAAACAAAGCCTAAAGAATATTTTTTTAAAGTCTCCAGACAGCCAGAAGGCATGGTCTTAATCCTAAATGATCACACCTAATAACAATGTGAATCTGAGGACCTTAAACACTGGATTTTCTTCATCCTGTGTTGTTACAGCTCCAGAGCTTTGTCCTATTTCATTGCCATAAAGAAGTCCTTTAGAAATCATGAACACAGTAATTTGAGTGGTTGGCCTGATCTGAATATCATTCTCTCCATTTTGCAGACCTGCTGCATAGGTAACATCATTCAGCAAATCTGTGTTAGAGTTCTCTCTAGTCCAGTCACAGACCTATCCTGTAAAGGATCTAATTCAGGCCCTTGCCATTTCGTATCGTTGTTATCTTGATTGGATTTCCCTAGCACATACATATTCTCCCATTCCAAATCAAAGTCTGAATATTTTAGCATCTTTTTAAAACCATTATCCATTCCGAAGATTCCACCAGTAACTCATCTATATTCATCACATAAACTGGAAGTTTCTAAATTTTCAGTTTTGCCTCCTTCCTTCCTTCCGACTCCTACCATACCACTGATAACTTCTCAGTGATTCTAGTCTTATATCCCTATCCCACAATTATTATACTTTCCCACAATCATTGTACTTTTTTCTGAGAAGTTCTTAAGGAGTTCTGGCCACAAGTCTTTTGTTTCAGACCAGAATATGACTGGCTTTCTGGGCTCTGAGTGCATATTACTGGCTCGTGTCCAGCCTCACAAGAGGAAAATATGAGGAAATAAGCCCCCTTATAGCAATGAAGGACAACAACATTTTAGATTGCATTAGTAAAAGCATTGCCAGGAGTTCAACAAGGTGATCTTTCCCATCTACTCATCCCTCGTGAGACACACTAGAAGAACAGGGTCCTGTTCTTGGCTTCTGAGTATAGGAGAGAGAGAATGCAGTGGAAAGAATCCAGCAAAGGGCCACAAAGGGGATACAGGGATTAGAGCATCTTTGTGGAGGAAAGGCAATGAAAGTGGGAATGATTCAGCATGGGAAAAATGTCTCAGGAGGATCTGTTCAATACCTATAAAGATCTGATAAAAGCAAATGATTGTGCCCACTGGCAGGACAACTGGTGATGCATACAAATTAAAGACCAGGAAATTCTATCTGTACATAAGAAAAATCTTTTCTACTATGAGTGTAATCAAACACGGAAAAGAGGTTTTCTAAACAGAACATGCAGGTAACCAGTGTAGGTGACCCTGCTTGAACAGGAGGCCTAGACTAGATGACCTTAAGAAGTACCTTTCTCACTTAACCATTCTGAGAAGTGGGAAAGGCTTTATAACTTTCTGAAAAAAAATTCTGCTATAACTCAAACAGGCCATTATCCAGGACTGGTTTTTAATCTGAAAGTCGTGGATTGCCATGTTTTGATCTTTATAAGTGTATTATGGCCATTCCATCATTCCCTTTAAACTAATGTCAAATATTATAGGATTTCTGAAAATGATTTCCAAACTTGAATTTTAAGAGATTTATAACAAATGATAAAATTATAAACAAGTTTGGATGTTAGTTAAAAGACCAAATACAAAGATAATTCTTATTACTGAATCAAAACCAACTTTGATATAGTAAAATCCTGCTATGAAAATTTATTTTTTAACCCTCTCAATGTCAAAATTCAATTTTTTTTCAGCAGCTAGACTCTTAAAGTGAGCTTTCCTGAGTTGTCTTTCTG
Organism: Callaeas wilsoni; assembly: GCA_013398955.1. Classification (NCBI taxonomy): domain Eukaryota; kingdom Metazoa; phylum Chordata; class Aves; order Passeriformes; family Callaeidae; genus Callaeas; species Callaeas wilsoni. Next base: position 37,470 of record VWPU01012103.1, read on the forward strand.
TCTTTGATATAAAATATAGAATTATTTTCTGGAGTGAAGGAAAGAAAAGTAAGGAGCATATTAAAAGTTTTTTTCATGGTGCATTAATTTTATAGAACTGGAAAGATTGAAAGGTTTGTAGAACCCCTAAGTTGTATAGTTAGGGAATTTAATTTTGTTAATAAGATTTGTAGCATTCAGCCTATTTCTGTATTGCTCAAAGTATTTGTCCTCATTTTTCTGTCCTAGAAAAGATGCTCAACTAGAAATAGAAAACAAAATCCTGGTTCTTCTGAGATGAGAAACAAAGCAGCCTAAAGGGGTAGGATTTCACCTCGAAGTTATTGCTTTCAGTTTGATTATCTCTTCAGACAGTCCATGAGTTATACCTAGTACTGGAAAGCGTTTGGGTCGCTTTGACTCTGGGCATGTATCCACTGAAATTCAGGAAGTTATAAGGAATATGCTTGCTATATCCTTTGAGATAGAAGGAAGAATATTTCTATGGAGATTTTAGCAGGCCTATATCTACAATTTCTGTAACACTTTAAAATAAGGAAAAGTTTCTTTCTGAGGTCAGTAAGCGGTTAGGTCACCTAAGCTGGAAGTATACTTTACCGAAGATATAAAATTGGTAGTGGTGATGGTGGCGAGTTAGTTGATTTTGTTTTCCTTAAACCCCACAAATTTGCATAAAAGTATTCCTGTCATAACATGTTAGGTTTGAAATGTGACACGCTTGCATGTGTACACACAGACGTATATACACACATCGGGTTATTTGGCTCTCATTTAGTGTATGGAGAATTCAAATTGAAATTCGGTTTACATTCTTTGTTAGTCTTTACTGTTTCTACATGGTGCTGTGTGCTTGCTCAAAAAACTCACTGAAAAAGGCTTAGTTTCCTAATTTTCACACTTAATATAGAAATCCCTTCTTAAAGATCTCTAAGAAATTGTGTAGTAAGGATAGGCAGAGCAGTTCTTATCACAGTTCACCTTTTGGGAATTTTTATTAAAGGCATTTTCTGATGAGTATGTTTTATATCTTAACTAAATAGACTAGGTATTAGTTTTCCCAGCTCTCCTAAGAGCATTAATTATAGTAACTTTTGAGTTATGTATTCTGAAATGAATATATTGGTTTTGCCTTCATAATAATGACAAGATGAAAATTTTTCTTTCATTATCCAGAAATACAACTTACATGGACCATTTTCAAAGACAATGTAGAGATTTCCTTTTACAATTTCTGAAATTTTTTTTAAGCTGATAAATCTTAGGAACAGGGAAATTTAATATGTGATCGAAAAAAAAATTATACTTTCTCATTTTGGACAGCTTTAAAGATAGCACCCAAAGAACAGTGTTTCTATCCAAACACTTAAGATTATAAAAAGACAAAGGGTCTTGTTTTATGTTCTAAGACATACAAAGAGTAGAAATTATAGCATGATGTATAAAAATGCTTGATTGTTTTTCTATTCCTATTGTTGTTTCTCTGTCTTATTACATTTGTATGTGTGGTAGGTTCACAGCAAGGGTAGGGATTGTTAATACTCAGAGAAAACGTTTGAGAGCATGAAACTTATTTCTATCCCTGTTTGCAAAGTCAGCACAGCTCTATTACAGTTTGTTCCAACTGTAAACTGAAAGCAATTAGAAGGACCCTTAGAAACAACATAAAAACTTGAGACGATGAACACTCTACCATGCTTTTAAGAAAACTGCTCTGAAGATTTATTACGCTTATAACCTTTATTGTGAGCAGTTGTCACTTTATTTGCAGTTTAAATCTGTTTGTTTTCTCTTCCAGGATTAGGATTTGTCTCTGCCTCCTACACATCCACTTTTATGAAATACCTTCTCAGTATTTCCCTGCTGATCACAAGGTTACTTTAAAGCTTTGTCTTTCATAAAAGCACTATAAATTAAAGTGAAAATGATACAAAAAATAATCACAAAACATCACAAAAAATAATTTTTAATTTCAGAAACATTTTCCTAAACTTACATGCTGAGAAAAGATAATAAAATATTTAAATTAATAAAGCATTTTTAAAACCCTTAATAGTGATTAACTGAGTATCCATTATGCATAGTACACATTGATTTTGCGCTGTCACATTTATTTAAAGAAAATGCCCACACAATTTTAGCGTGTAATACTTATATCTTCTGCAAGTCACCTCCCCCTCAAACTATTAAAAAATGTAATATGAAGTGCTTTACTTCTCCTTTCCCAAGGAATCATAAAGTCACACAATTAGAATGTAATTGGCCTAAGGTGAAGATCTTGAAAGCAGATCTAAATTATGTCATCAAGACTCCAGAGGCAGAGAACACTTAGCAAAACAATTGCTGGAAGATATTTTAGGCTTTAATAAGAGGGACAAGGTTTACAGGAGCTATAGCATATTATATCCCGAAGCAGGAGGTGCTATTATCCATGTCAAATATGAAAATTACTGTCTGAGAAGAGGCAGAAAGGTGTTTACATAGCACAAAAGGTAGGTACATCTAAAAATAGCAGATACATTTCATGTGTCATCACAGTTGCTTTTCAAAGTATGCATGAAGCATGGATATAACATTACACAAACATTACACAAAAGGGGCAGATCAGAATACTTTGTAAAGGAACATAATTTCTTAACTGCATTTTATTTTGGAGTTTTGTTTGCAAGCAAAACAATGTTGACCTCAAAGTTAGCAGGTCACAGCTAATACAGTTGAACAATTTTTTTACCATATTTGAAGTGAATAGGGTAAAGGTTCTAGAGGCATTCACAAGAGTTCAAAAAGTTTTAAATGCTTTTTTGGCACTTTTTAAAGAAAAAGATCAAGAAGCCATATTTAATTTACTCTGTGCCTTTAGCTGAGAACTAGGGTAAAGGGGAAAAGTGTAGATGTTTCTTCTCTATTTTTAAAGCATAAAAAGATTTAAAGTGGAATGACTCATTGGCTCTAAAATATATTATGTAGAGCATTCAATGATCACATTTAGAGCCTAAACTGTTGATAGTATCATGTACCCACTTTATCATCAAAAAATTACTCCTATTTATAGGCAGCTTGTTTTAAAACCTTGGATGTGTGAACAGACTTGAAAGCATGAACGTAAAGAAGGGCTTCTCTAGTTGGTTTGTATAAAAGACCATCATGTAAACTAGGGGGAGGCGGAGAAAGCAAGCGTGAGAAATCTAGTCTTAGTTTTTTCTAGGATTATGCTTTAATTGGGATAGAAATGAAAAGTATTTTTAATTTTGCACTGGGAATCTCAAAACAAAATACATTCACTTGCTCCAAGTTAACTCTTCCGTATTCATTCTCATTTATTTATCTTTACTGTAGTTGTGTTGAAAAAGGCTTGCCAAGGAAAAGGAGACTTTGCGGGCTAAGCAGATGAGCCATTTTGACATTTAAGCTATTAAAATGATAAAGAATATTTCTATGCATTATCAAAATCTGTTGACTCTGTAAGTAGCTGAAAACTTGGAGAGAATGTATTTTGTACTGTGATTTCTGGTATATTGAATTGCACTTACTTTGAAAAATCACAGGACACAAGGGTTGAAACTCCCTATTTTAAAACTTCTGGGAATGGAAATGAGGGAGATTGAAAGGTTTTTCCCCTCCAATTTTTTATTAACTTCTCAGGGGTAATTGTGTAGAACAGCTTTTTTTTTTCCCCAATAGTACTGCAAGCACTACAACTTTCTGACAGCAAGCCCAGACTTAAGACCAGAGTATACTTTCCTCATCATTTCTACTGCTTCTTTTATACTTTTCCCTTTCATATATAACAAAATACACACCTCTACTTTCAGTGTTGCTTAGCATTTCATTTCTTTCTGTTTCCCATTTTAAATCCCTTTTCTCCTATTTCCTTAGTTACCTGAACAGTGGAGAGTGAATTTATGCATATTAAAGTTCCTTTCTTACCTTAGGTTCCTCGCCTTAGTCTCATTTTCTGTATTGAATGTTAAGGAAACAGAACTTAACAAAAACCTTGTTTCAGTTAATTTTTATCAGGCTAAAGAATATATAATGAAAAACAGGTAAACAATAAAGTGATACAGACAAAAGATTCCCTTCTTATTTCCAGGAAAGGAGGAAGTGTGTTGTTTGAACTGCAGAAACCTCTACAGTTAATGAACATGCCTCACAAATTGTCAGAAATTTGTAAGTAGCAGCAACATACTTTTTCAGTGTGATATAACTAGAATGTACCTACTTTTTTTTTAACTAAAAAGCTTGATGAATAGGTACTATCTAATAAACACTGTATTCTTGAAGGAGAGGAAGAAGACAGATTTATTTTGTTATTGTCTAGTACACTAAATTCTCTTATTTGGTGCTAGTGTTATTCCACAAGCTTTCAGTATCAACCTCATTCCATGAGCTTTTCTTCAGCCAAAGTCTCTTTTTTTAGGCATGAACCTGCGCATTACAAAAAGATGCAGAAAATTGAAGTCAGAAATTGAAATTCAAAAAAATTTTTAAAATATGTAAAGACTAATATCACATGACAGATGAAGTAGTAACCCTAAACGATGCCATTGTCAAAAGACAATGCAGCTTTGGAATTTAGAAACCTTATTTGAGATAAAGGGTAAAGCTGTGACTTGAGAAAAGCTTTATTTTATTCCTGAAATCACAGTGTTTTGTCCTCATAATCAGCAATGCCTATTAAAAAAAAAATCAGCTAAAGACAACAAAAACCATACAAGATCAATGTAGCAGTGTAGCAATGTAGCATTTGGACAAAAAGCAAGAGCAGCTGTATTGTTCAGTCTTCTCACTCGCAAACCATAATAGATGTTAGGAGAGGAGTCATAGATTCACTTTGCGCAAAAATATCTTCTCAAAATTCATTAAGGTCTGTAAAGCCTTGGAAGGAAATGTAATGTATATCAGCAGATAAAAGAAATTGGTTACCACCCTTTGGCCCTAAGGGTGAGGGTCAGAACCTGGCATGTGTCCTCATAGGTTAGTCCCATCTCAAAGAACTCTGAGGTCTCTTCCAGGTTTCTCATCTGAATATCCTACACACTGTGATAAGTGGAGGCATGGGTCAACACAAGTTTTCAAAAGTATTTTTAATTACGTGGGCTCACTACGTGGTAGACATTTGTGATCATTAAATAAATTCTTTAGAGGTATATTAGTTGGGTAGTTACCAAATAAATGAGTTTACAGACAAGAAATTTTGGTTAGAGTTAGCTGCAATTTCTCTGAAAACAACAGGGGTTCATTTAAGCACATGATTAGCATCTTCTGTTGCAGTGAGCATGTGCATATCACCTTACAAAGACTCTATACTAGTTGTGTAGTAACAGATCAAATCATTATCTAAAACACAGTTTTAAAGTATGTGGCCAATTTGTACAACACAAAATGAGACTATTTTTCTTTCACAAGTTCATCCTTGCAAAACAGTTGTTTGTTTTGTTAGGGTATAGCTCCATGGGAAGAAAGCTGAAAAAAGAATACTACAAATGCTTTTTGTAACTTAATCTCTCAGGATTAGGTGTTCATAGAACAGGATTTGGAGATTTGCTCTTGGCTAAGCTCACTACATTCTCATCTAAATCAATTCTGTTGCCATCATTAATTTCAAGAGAAACCAAGAGAGACTAATCGCAAGGAATTTCAAAACTCCAAATCCTGAAGTTGGTATTTGATTTTTATTTAAGTTCCTGCTCGCCTGACTTTTGCTACCTTGATAAATATCCTGGCAAACTACTACTTTTGGAGGCAGGAAGAGTTATTCATTTGGCTTTTGCTGTAGACCTTAAATTTAACACCTGATGGCATGTTGAAGGCAGTTTAATCAACATCTGGACTATCTCAGGGTATAAAAGAATTAGTTTCATTGGAAATCTTTATTTAATTTTTTTTTAAACTCTCTGCAGAGTATGACTATTGAAGCAATGGATCATGAAACAGGTATCTTAACCAAATCAAATTTTATTTGCAAAAATTCAGCAAAATACCATGCTACATCCTCCTATACCCCTTAAAAAAACCTGCTTTGATGCTTAGGTGTAAACCTCAAACCATTTGCTAAAAAAAGCCCTATCCTACTACTACACAAAATAAATGAATCTTTCTTTAGCCCTCAGCTCTTGTGGGAGTTTTCTTTGGTTTGAAACCTCAGGTTGTAAGTCTCCTTCACATGCCAAAGTGCAGTGTGATCTCTGTGCTGCAACCTGCTTCTCTAATCATTTCAGCAATAGCCTCTAGACATTTTTAGGACACAGAGTCTTCTCTTTCACTGGCCGCATATGACAGCCAGTGCAAGCTTTCCATGAGGGAAAAAAGCATTTCTTCTAAACTCATGTAGTAATTTCCTCTAACATTTCAAGAACTCCTTTGATCCTGTGACATACAATTATTTGCCTTTCCCACACAGTGGTTTCTTACCTGCTGGAGCTCATCCAATGTGCCGTGACTTTCCCAGATGTAAGTGTAAATCTTCCACACTGTTAACGTTCATTCCTGCAGCAACACCTTTCTACCTCAGTATTCCTTTGAATGCCAATTAAGATGTCACCATTCTGATTTCAGATGTTAAACTAGAAACAAATTATCAGACTCTCTCTTTTCAGTCAGATCAATGTAAATCTATGTTATTTCATATAACATCATTTTATCAGTAATCCAAATCAATATCAACTATGATTTGACAGATTTGTCCAATTTCACAAACAATACAATTCACTGATGCTAATTTTGAAAATGTTGAGCCTTTTAATGCTGAAACAGGACAAACTACTTAAAATGTTAATAGTTCAATAAATACATTTTTAAAAAGTAAAATATTTTAAATAAGACAAAGCTTCTGCTTTATACTGGCATTTTAACAAAGATTTTTAACTCCACCATGATATCATAATATGTGCAGAGACTTAAGAGTGAGTATATGTAAGCTCTCAGTAAACCTATGGAGAAATTTCTCTTACTCAACTAAGAAAGGTCTGCAGAGGAAGCTTAGGGTAACTTAAGTCTGCAGCATGCATGTTCCACCCTTGTGTCTCACAGTATACTTTGTAAAATACAAGTAATGCAATTTTTATATCTTTGGAACAAGAAGATCTGTTACTGGGCCCAAATTTTTAAGTGTTATAAAGGACTTGATTTTCAACCATATCTCTGAATTTATTTTTCAAGATAAATGAGGAGGAGAAAAAAAAAGCCTGAAAGGTAATTCAGAGGATTCAAGAGAAAACAACAAATATCGGGCATCTTTTCACCGCACATAACAGATCTGGAGGAAAGAATAAGTAGTTGCTTAAGAAAATATTCTTTCCTTCATCAGTCAGCAAGACTTACTCCACATTTAGCAGACTTTTCAGGTGTTTCATGTCTAGAGAGAACAACTTTCAAATCAATTGAATATCCAGGTATAATCTCTGAAGCCTTAAATTCATCTGACCTGCTTGAACTGAAGCAGTGTCTGAGGTTTAGTATGTGTTTTAAAATCTCACAAATTCTGACATGCTTTTTTTCTGCCATTTAAATGCTGTGTGAATATTGATGTTTTGCTTTAATTTTCTATATTTCAGTTCCCCACAACTCCACACACACTTCATGATAAACACAAGAATCCCTGAATGGAAGTATTCAATATCATTATAATGACCCTTCTTTTGAGTTTGACTGGATTTTAACAAGCAGAATTGTTAATACTAAAGTCCTAGTTGGATCCGGGTGGAGATGATGTAAACAGGGAGAATAAAAAACATTTTTTCCAAATTTTTTTAAAATTTTAAATCTTGTCCTTAATTCATCAGTGAAAAAAAGAAATTACAACCTGTGTAACTACAAAAAAATTAGGATTTTTCCTTTCAGAAACTGGAATATGATTGTTTCAGGTAAAAAATTTGAAAAAATTCATTAACTCTTCCAAATCTATTTTCCCTTGAAGTTCTACCTCTGTACTTCTTTCTGCAAGACAGGTGTTTAACATTTGTATCATACATTTGGTCAAATAACATGTTTACATTATTCTTGATTTTTAAGCATATCTGAGCCTGTGTGTCCCAGCACTGTTGGATAAAATACAGTTAGAAGTTGGGAGGAGGGTGGCATTGAGAGCAGGGGGACACAGATGAGGTGGAATGGGACGGGGATAACTGCTGTCATATAAACTTATAACTATGCAAAGAGTTGTTTGGCCTTACAAATATCTTTTATCTTATAAACAGTGGGTCTATGGAAGGAAAGTGAAAGTCTTGTTAGGGCTCACTGCTACAAGAGAATAGATCCTAAATAAAACTGCCCTGTACCTGTGAACATTTAAATCACTTAAACCTATGTGGAGTTTTCTTTGTGTCGACATTATTATTCCTCTGCTGAACTTAAGCACATGCTTAAAGGATTTGTTTGGCTGGGGCCTGTGAGCAGAAGCTGACCTTTTCTTTTAACTTAAGAGTGCATAAATATATGCAAGAAGTGTGTAATATAAACCAGTGCACCTAGTGCAGATTTGCAACGGTACAAAGAAACACATCTGCATCAGCTCTGTCTTTTGGATTTATCTTTCAATTGTGTCCTCTGATGTATTGAGAATCTCAACATTTTAAAGGAAATAACTTCTCACTTGATTGTAATTTCCATACTCAGAAGTTTAATATATGTCAATCTTTTGCAAAAACTTATCAAGACTGAGAGATTTAACTTACACACTTTAACGCATCCTTTTAATTGCTAGTGTTTCTGAAAAATGCAATCATGTTTCTTTGGTATCATTTAATAAAATTAAACATATCAATCAGTAGCCTTCTCCTTCAATTTTATAACAGCTTTTTGAAACAAAGGCTGCTTGTGTCTGCTCTATTGTGTCCAGGGGAAATGGTGAGAGTGTATATTTCTTTCAAAACATATAACCTATCACAAACCATCTATCTACAAAGTGCAGAAATATTTTATTAGCAACCTTTCTGGGCATAGTCTAGAAATTAAATGTTCCCCACATGAACGGGAGTATAGCTGTTCTGAAGCACTAAAACATAAACATACTGATTATATTTTGGTTCACAGGCACATATTATATGGCCCCTTGTTGTAGACTTACTAAGTCTGAGCTTTGTGGCTGCCAAGCAAGAAACAGAGGCAAAGGGAGTTGAAAAAGGTAACTTCATATTAAGGTGGGGGGAAAGAAGTAAACATTTTCCCCATCTCCTTTAATAGAAGAGTCACCAGGCTACATTTTCTTGATTTTCAAGTTCCTCTTTTCACTACAGGTCTTTTCAGTGTTTCAACTTTACGGCTAAACTCCCTGAGACCTGATGTGGGATTTAGTAAGATTTAGATAACATAATCTCCATCTAATGGGAATTTCTAAAGCCAGTCACTAAGTGCATGAATTATTATAAGAGAAGAAAATCAAATTTAATATCAAAGAACTAACTTTAGAAGTTCAAGCAGCGGACAATATTCATTTTCCATCGACAGAATTGTTTAATAAGAATCTATCAGCAGTACAGGAAACACTAGGTACTCCGGCAATAAGTGAATCATGATGGCTTATTTCCTTTTAATTCTATGATCCCAGCTGGAACAAGGTGTGATTGGAGAATGGTTTAATTGTTCATAGACATCTGTCTTTGGATTCAATTGAAAAATAATATCCTGGGCATAAAATGGCCTACAGAATTTTTGACATTTTTATATCTTTCACAATCAAGGCATTGTCAGAAAGTCAGGTAGTGGAGCTCTGAAAAACTTATGGATATATTTAAAGTAGAAGAGGATAAAACCCTGGTAATATATCAATATACACAGCTGGAAAGCAGATGTTCAATTGAGTGCACTCAGTTCTTAAAGAAAGCTATTAAAGCTGTTACTTACTCAAATGAGAAATTTCTATAATTTATTGTTCTCACATTTTTGATTTCCCCCTTTCCCTTCATTTTAAGCAGACTATAGGACTTTTTTTCCATATTGTTGAGGTCAATTACCCTGAAAGTCTGACTCAGTGCAGTATACTAAATGATTTCTAAAGAATGCCCAAGGCTACTGTCAATCAAATTAGCCAGTGACTTATGAGTTGTTTACTGTACTGTGAAATGAAGTGATAATGTTTGTCAACCAGTAAAATGTGACATTTAGCACTGCATATACCCACTTGAAATAGGTTTTGCATCAGCTTTATTCACTTCTTACCAGACTGGCACATATATTTGACTAAGTTCTGATTATGAAAGGAGACATTATATTAAACTTTATAAAGCACTGGTAAGCAGACAGTTCAAGCCTTGAAAAGCCCTGTGAAGTGCAGTAACTGATGTGACATGCCACCTTGGAGTCTCGTTTTCCATCTGTCTGATAAACAGTGGCAAAATGAATATGTTCTTATTTTTCTTGGATGTTCATTTGATTCAAAGCAAAAATTTTGATGGAGAACCTTTTGTTCAAGTAATTCATAAAATGGTGATCCAGAATGGGAAAAGGATTTTTTACCCCTTTTAAGTGTTAACTAAGTTTGAAATTAAAATCAGAGTGGGATATCATCGCTTAATGTAACATATTAGGAAAAAGCTTGTATTGCATGGTTTCTTAGACAGTGACCTACTGAAGTACACCTCTGAAGTCACACTGAAGGGAAGCTCTGTTCTTCTGGAGCTCTGAAAGCTTAATTAGTAGTTTGTGAAAGAAAACCAGAGCACTGGAATTTCAGACCAAAAAAGAGCTTTTATATTTCCTCCAAAGGGAGATGGTTTGACACTCCCACCAAATGTTTTCTTAACAATTCAGTTTAAAAGCTGCAAAATTCCTCTTCACACAATACAGAAGACAACTCACATCTTGGCATGCTCCAAACAGACCAGCACTTCTGTAAAAACTATGTTAGAAATACAAAGAAGGAAAAGCTGCAGACAGCTTCAGCTTTTTCTCAGTATTTCCATTCTTGCTGTAGTTCTATAGAAAACTTTTCCCAAACACAATGACAATTCGAAAATTTGTTTCATTGTCCATGATGGATGAACATCTTTTTTTTTTGCCATATTATTGTCTTCTTAGAAATAGTCTTTACAATAGATGGAGTCTTTTTTTACATGCATTCAAGTATTTAAAAAGCAAAAATAAAACCACCAAATTCTTAAAATTGTTAGGTATTAAGGCAGTGTTAAATCAGTTTACTGACTTATAGACAAAACTCCAAGGAAATAATCACACAATTTTACTAAATATTTAAACTGAAGATTGGGAATCAACCATATCCTTGGGTCCTAATCAGGTCTCACATTATGACTACTTATTGGATATTTGGTCATTGAATTTAACTGGAGTGTTAAGCTATGTCCTGTTATATTGCAGGTATTGTGATTTTAGGGTTTTTTCCATGAAGAAGCTGAGACATATATTCTTTCAAGAAAGTCATGCTTGTTCAACTTTCTGAAAACTGGTTGTTAGGTTGACATAACAAATACATTCAAATGAATACCTTCTTTAAAAGGATTAATTCCATTATTAAAGGGCTGAAAAGGGATGTGGTAAGAATCTCTTTGTCTTACCTAAATGAAAACAGATGTGCTAGTAAGTAGATGAGATATCTGGGGAGTGGATTTAAGTTTCGTTTTTTGTTGCTCATCCATATTTAATGCCATTTCTTTCCGTATTTTGGTATTATTGTTTTAAAAACTGCAAAGATATTTTTGAAAGAACATTTATAATGTTTGTCACAAGTGTGGCACAGATCCATTTCAATTTCTATTTTGTTTCTTTCCTAGATATCATTTAGTGCAGATGAACTTGATGTGTCTCCTCATTCTAAATGCACGTGCACTATTCAAGTTCGCAAATATCTTTATGAAAATTAAATGAATTAAGCTTAGAGGTGGTCAGGGCTGAAACCATTAAAATATAATTTTCCCTATTGCTTTTTGCATGTCTCACTTAAAATCCTAGCCTTTCACATGTCACGTGTCATGTGGTCCTCATGGGATAATGCCCGAGTGAGGAAATCTATTGGTGACTCAGCATACTCCTTAAGGGGAGACTACTCAGCTCTTAATCCGTGGGGTCATCATTGTGAGGAAGAGGAGACAAGCAAGAGCAGACGAGCCTTTTGCTACTCCTAAAATAATCATTAAGCTGACATGCATGGAAATGCAAGAGCAACTATTTTGTCTTTTCCAAGATTTTCCTTTCTTTGCATCCCAGGGGAAATCTTGAATGGGCAACAGCAGCCTGCTTCCAGTTTCTTTTCAGACCTGTCTAACAATTCAAAGAAGCCAAACAGAAGAGGAGGAGTCTGTTCCAATACATTTAGCTTTTCTGAGGGGAAACAATAGAAATAAATAATGATCATCATGGAATATAACATACTAATATGATAAATTCACACTAAAAAGAAAATTTTAGAAGCATTTACAACTCTTGTTTTAAGAAAATATTGCTTAACTAGCTCTGCTTTTTTTTTTAAGTACACTGAATGCATAACTCTATATTTTTGGGACAGCTTTTTCAATCATTTCCAGGCATGCATGCTTTCTCAGTCCTCTAGTAATCTGTGATCTTTCCTTTTCCTGATGCAAAAGCTTAGTTTTTCTAGGCCACTTAAGCTGGAAAATTAAAATCCTATACTGGACTGCCTCTACTGGGCCAAAGTATTTAAGCTAAAATATAGTTCTGTATTTTTTCAGTCCTGCACCTTGTAAAAGACGTGAAAAACATGTTTACATCACTGTCTTTACATCATTTCACAAATGCTGGTTTGAATTTTCTCATTTCCCCTTCAGTCTCGTAAGTCTGGAAATCCCCTCCAACTTATCCATCTCTCTTTTTATTCTGGTCTAGTCTTGCTTTTAGGTACAGCATGAGTTTCTGCCAAAGGAGTATGCAGTGCATTTTCAGGTGTCTGGCCAAAGAAGGTGCTCAGTGACCCAGGTTTAAAATAAGTGGCAATGCAGCATCTCAGAGGTGTGGTTGTCATGCCAGTAAACAGAAGAATTCCAAAAGCATTTGGTTTCAGTTTTTCACTTCCTTTTCCTCAGAGTAAGGTTTCAGGGCTTTCTTTTTATAGCAGACTCTGATATTTTCACTGTGTGAAATAAAAGAGATGAGAAAATTGCATAACAATCACAGAATCAGACAATGCAAGCATGTCTGTGCATTGCAAGTGTCTGCAGATTGCACTTAGAGGATTTAATCCTATGGCAAAAGTTTAACCTCATTGATCACATCTTGATCAAGCAGAAAATCAGAGACCTAGAAAAGGTGTTCAATAGCTCCATATGTAAAATTTAATTCAAAAAAAGGTAAGGCTGATATAAGAACAGCTGGCAGCATTCCTGGCTTTCCCTTGCTGGGAAAAAAGGTCAGCGAGCAGTCAGCACATAGACCTCCACCCACCATACAGAAGTCCTCGGACAACCAATTTAGAGAAAGTCACTGAAATCAATAGATAAACCTCCTGTTGTTTTCAGCAGGGCAAGATTTTACCTACCAGGTCTGAAACTAGAGAACACAAGTGACTCACTGCAGCAAGGGTAAGCGAGGCAGTAGGGCTGACAACAAAAGCAGCAGAGTAACATTCCCATTGCAAAGGACACAAAGCGTGCATCTTTCCAGTTTCACGCCCATTCACATGGCTGAACTGTACTGCTGTGGTCCATATTTTGATGTGTGTTGACACACTAAGGATTATGCATAACTTAAAAATCCATGCATTCCAGCAAAAGACAGCTTTAGTAACTCGGTTCACTGCTTGCTTTTCAGCATGTTCCTCACACCAACTGCAGGCAGAAAAACAGAGATTCAGTGCTCTGGCAAACCCTTGTTGTGACATTGCCTTACTGCTGTAGGCTGTACTCTCAGCAAACATCACAGCTAGCAGTTCTCAAATGTAATCAGATATTATCCTTCCTTTGGGTTTTCAGCATGAATTTTGTTACCTCCTAAAAAAGAATCCATTTTCAATACTGTGTCCATGTAAACTTAAGGCATAGTCTTTTCTTTTCCTTTGGCCATGACTCCTGCAGAACTCTTGCATTGGTAACTCATACCTTCTGTGATATAAATCTGTAAAATATATTATATTTCTCCCCCCACCTGGTCTCAGGAGCAGGTACCATTTAAAATCACTTCTGGTCTGCTCATTATTTGTTGGCAATATTTGCCAACTTTCTTAATACTTTATGCTGAAGTCCTGATGTCAAGGGCACACTTCACCCTGCTACAATGCAGCTTACACCTACTGCTCAGGGTAAACTGTAGATAGCAGTGCTCTCACCTTGGAATACTTCTGAATTCCTCTGCGTTATTGCTCTTGAACTTGTACTCTTCGACAAGCGTGTTCCACTGCTTGTTCCTTTCTACTCTTTTTGTGTTTTGCCAGTGTTATATTCATGATGTCACTTTCTAACACACACATTATACATATGTTCATCTATTCTCTGCATGCCATATAACATGAAGGAAAATATCATCAAGAGAATATTATGAGTCTACTTAGTATTTTTACAATAAATATCAACACAAATGTAAACCTGACCTTTTCATGGTAAGTCTTCTAGTATGGTAACCAGTTAAGGTGAACAAGAACCTGTTTAAGGGTTTTCAAACTAAGAAGAGTTGTGGAAAGAAGCATGAGATGTGTAACCATCATGTAGCCTATGCACAGCAATGGTTTGTGTAGGTAACTGGCAGCATGATTGTGAGAAAACAGGTTATTGTTCCTTCCTTTTGGAAGGTTACAGGAATGTGAAGAGCAGGAGAGTAAGAGGCAGCAGAAGTATACAAAGAAATTTCCTGGTAAGCTGCAATAAATTTAGCAGGAGATAGCAAATATAGGTCATGGTTGAAATATTTATTCTGGTGCTTGCAATCATAGTTGCCATATTTGCAGATGCAGTTATAAGGATTACATGGCAGTGGGAAAAAAAGCCACATATATATGACTACTTTCCTAAGGACCATATTGAGGATTCACTCTATAAATATTTTTAAATAGCAAACTAACAAAGTACAACAAATCTGAATAAAGCAACATAAAGGTGAGTGTTACTTTAATATCTTCTCTGAAACTGTTGTAATAGTGATGATGTGGTAATTTTTTTTCCTGTTTAAGCAAAATTGTTTCTATACTACTGGAACTGTTAGTCAAGTATATGCCAAACTGTGTGTTAATTAGTATATTCTCTTCTCTAGTGTACCAGCTAATTTGCTTTTTTGCCTTTATTAGCACTTACAAAGGAGCCAGTGAAATGGTTCTGTCTCTGAGACTCCCCCTGCTGTGGTTAATAGTTTGTGTTAAAATTCATCTTCATCCAGGACTCAGGCTTCAGGTTTAAGGCAGTTGTGAAGCTTTCACTTATAGCCACTGGGGAGAAATCTCTACCTGCTAATAGTTTACTGTACAAGTTTTCTAATCAAATACACTTTTTTTTAAAGGTATGATGAATTACATACTAAAGCAAGAGTGTTAGTTAGATTTCTATTGACTATATAGAAAAACTCTATCACCTAGCCTTGATTAAAATTTCTATATTGTACATAGCTACCATGAAGTAAGAAGTAATAACTAATTTCCAGATGGATAAAGTTACATAAAATTAATTACAGCTGGTGCATTATCCAGACAGATGGATAAAACTGGTGAAAAACCTTCACATTTTTCCATCTGAATCAATTATCTATTATCAATTTTCTGAACTCTTACTTCTGTTTCTATTCTGGAAGGTATGCAAACAAAACACAAAAATAATTCAGAATCAAGACTATGAGTCTTGTAGTCCTTCCAGAAACATTTATGCAGAGCAAGTGTTAATGCAATCTCCAGCTGCCTGAGTCCATCCATATCGTTATTATTATTAATTTTTTAAGTGTCACATTTAATGAAACAAGACTCCTGAAAGGATCTGTACATTTTTTCTTTTTTTTCTGCTAGAAACATAATCAGCAGTGCAAAGTTTCTTGCCATGAAGTCTACACAATAATGTTTTCTGCAGCTTTGATTTGTGGATGAAGAAAGTACACAATAAGCAATACACCCTCAAAATGCTTAAGGTAAAATAAAACATAAATTGTTAACTAATGTGAGAGAGAATTTTTTATTGACCCGTATTATTTGCCCTTCAAAGAACATTACCGAATACAGCAGTCTTTTTATCTAAAGCATTAGCAGTCATTTGTTTGTTAAATGAGTTTTGAGATCTACTTACACACAATTTAAATGCCTTTAAAACTCCATTAGATATGTTTACTGCCAAAACTTAAATAGTATTCTCTTAGTTCTTCTCCATTGCTTTAAAAAATGGCAAATGTACAAATGTCTGGCGATGATAATTAACCCTCTGATTTGTCAGTCTTCGGACGCAAAAGTTTGACACCAATGTAATCTATTGACCACTAATGTTATACACAAGTAAGTCTCCACTGTAAGGGCCACAAAAAAAAAAAAAAAGAAATTAGGTGAGGTAAGTAGAAAGAACCATTCTGTGTTGTGCTGGAGTTTGCAGACCCAAGAAGTATCAAGAAGTCTCAGGAATTTTTAATACTTCTGACATATCTACATAAAAACTGAAATTTCTCAGGCAAAATACCATAATCAAAAGAGACATAAAGATTTTTTGTCATTCTCAGCCTTATCAAATAATAGTTTTAGAACATTTTATAGTGAAAAGTTGTTCAATACAAATGTTTGAACAAATTTTTTACAACACATCTCATAGCTCAGGATGACAGGATGTATAAGAACTGTTCACAACTTTGTAGGAACCTAGAGGAATCTTGATTTATTTGAGAAACAGAAATAGTTTTGTTGGGTTTTAACTAATAAAACCCATCATCACCAAAAATAGGAGTCTGGGAAACTGAAATGCAAACAAGTAAATCCTAAAACCTAAACAAAATCAGTCTATCATATCTACTTGCACTAAACTTGATCTATAAGTCAGAAATAATCTAAGATTTATGATTTCAGTCTCTTTCAGATAAGTCTTACAATTCAAAACAACTTACAAGTTCAGGTATTAGGAAGGACATGAATAAAACGGGTTGCTAAAATACATGAATAAACACCACGTAAAAAGGAAAATAATTGACAGTGCACAATTATTCCAACAAAATATTGTTATTGGAAAATGTCGGTCCAAACTGAATTTTGCAAGAAAAACAGTTGATTTTTTTTCCTTTTTTTCAAACACCTACTTATTAGTCAAGCTTACTGCATTTCTATATACTAAAATAATCCCTGTATTCTTTAATCTAACTACTGATAAACATAATTTTATGCCTTTTATTTTTAGTCAAGACAAGCTGATTTACTGAACATTCAAGAAGTTAGTCCTTTTCTATGCTATTAAATATTTCTACAAGGAAAAGGTTTATACACGTTTCAAGTAGATACATATTTTCCAGCATAAAGCATTGCTCTAAGGGACTTTCGAAGACTTTAATAACTAGCTTTTGTTTTCCAAAATACTGTTTTTCTGTCTAGAGTAAAGGTAAAAGCACATTTCTAGTGGTTAATATTTTATTTCTGGAAAGTACTAAGAAATTGTTTGCCATCTATATTGTATTTGTTATGAAGTGTAAATTCTGCATGTGTGATGAAAGCAAGGACAGTAGAAGAATGAGATGAGAATCTTCTAACCAAATCCAGTAAAGTCAGATCATCTGTGCAATAGCTCCTGCTAGCGTGTAAAATAAAATTCCCCTCCATTCTACCCTATTTGCATAGCTTGTCATTAACCACACTTTCAACAGACTTGACCTTCCCCTTGCTTTTATAAGGAATTCCACAGATAAATGTCACCAGAGAAAAATACACTTTTAGCCAAAATATAGTACAGAGCATGCACGTCTATAAATGTCTAGCACATATGACTACCTGAAGAATTTTTAAAATAAATGTCTTGCTATGAAGAGAATAGTGCAGGGTGAATTAATCACTGGGAAATGCCTCTGCTCCATGTACTCTCTCTCACCTGGACAGTTACAACTGCAGCATGTAGCTCACCCTCTGTCTGTGTCAGTTCCAAAATCTCCTCGCCACGGCACAAAACATAAATCAGATATTGAATTGAGCAAACCTTTCGGACTCTGTTCTGGTCATTTATAGTTACACTAAGCTGAATTATACCATGTGCCCTTTATGTGGCCCATGGGATGATTTCTCTGCCAAGAATTTTACCTCTCAGACCAATAAAATGTATGGCAATACAGCAGCCTGGACTGAAAAGAAGGGTTTCATTATTTTTTTATTTTATTAAACAGTTTATCACAGCATACTGAGGCATTTATTCTTCCACCTAAGGATACACAGTCTACTTGAGTTAAAATGTTTGTCTAGAGATGTTATATATGCTAATATATACTAACGTGATTTCATATATTTTCCTGGAAATCAGAAGCTCAATGTCAGCAGTCACAACATGAGGGAGAGCATACACATATACTGGAAGGAAAATAGTCAAGATGTATATGCATACTGAAAAATGACTGAAAGTGTTACAGAAAATGACTCAAACATAAATGTGAAAAACACATTTCTCAGATACAGACATTTGCAACTCCCTGTAAAACAGGATGAAAATGCCTGACCTAGGAGGAAAAAAGTAGAAGCAGGATATAGCTCTTAATTGACATCTTGCCAGAAAATTTTAAAGTTAATATTCATAAAATATTGTGATGTGCTGAGGTTTTATGTTACTATAAGCCAGATGGATCGAATTCATTGATAGATAAATAGATAGGATGTGTTTAACCTATCCTGAAGTAGTATTAATTCACTATGACCTTAAAATGAGAAATAAAAGAAAGTGAGATTAAAAACAGATCCAAGGGAAGCTGCTGAGAAGATTCCAATTAACTTTAAGGAGATTAACTTTACCAAACACCTATTTAACTGCATTATGTTAAATATGAAATACCACATCTGTTATGTCAAGAGATACAACTACTTGGCATTTGTGACAGTAGAAACAGTAATAGTACACCCTTAAATTATAACATGCTAGGTCATGGTACTGCTGTAGTCCCCAAAAGTCAACCACTACCTTCAACGGGAGCTAAACGAGTCCATAATAGATATCTGTCACCTGGCAAAAGCTTTGAAAAAAGCAGTGTAAAAGAAAGAAAATGGATCACTAAACTATGAGAATAGTGCTGTATTTATCTGGATCTGCTACCCTTATATATATAAAACAATTCCCTCATACAGTGAGTTATCAGGAGGGTTTGATTCTGTTTCTTGCAGTTTAGGGGGATTGGTTTTTTAATTTCCTAGGAGGATTAGTATTATATCATTTCAAACAGGTAGTGTTTCACTAATTAAGGTGCTTGACAGCCTCTTTGCCACCTTCCTTCTCTCCTTCCCTTCCATCTTCTGTCTTCCTATAAACTTTGGTTTTGCAATTTAGGATTTCTGTACCTAAATAGTAACTTTGGATTGAGTTTGCTTCCAGCATTTTACTGTATCTGGCTGAAATGATGTTAACTTTTTTAAGAGCAGCCCACTGGGTGTCCTCTGGGATGGTGCAGTGTTTTGAATCTGTGACTAAAGTGGAGTTGGTAACACAGCAATATTTTGACTATTATGAAAACACAGACTGGGTGAGGTTGGCAGGGATCTCCGAAGGTCATCTTGTCCAATCCCTTGCTCAAGCAGGACAATCTACAGCCAGCTGCCCAAGGCCAGGTCCAGAGAGATTCTGAATATCTCCACAGCTGGAGACTCCATAATGTCCTTGAGCAACCTGTAACAGTAATCCACCACTCTCAAGTAACAGTGTTTTCTTGTTCAGAGGAATCCTTCTGTTTTCCAGTTTGTGGCCACTGCCTCTTGCCTTGTCACTGGGCACCACTGGAAAGAGCCTGGCCCTGTCTTCTCTGCACTCTTCCTTCAGGAATTTCTGTACATTGGTAAGATCCCCCTGAGCCTTTTCTGCTGCAGACTGAATAGTCTCAGCCTTTCCTCATAGCAGAGACGCTCCAGTCCCTCAGTCACCATAGTGACCTCATGTGGTTTACAATCAGCTGGAAATTAAGCTCCAAGCAGCCACTGCCTTTCCCCCCATCCTCTCCAGTGAGGAAGGAACAAAAGGCAGAGATTATTGATTGGGACAACAATTTCGTAGAAAAAAAAAAAGCATTGAGATAAGAAAGAACAAAGAGTAACGGCAACAATATTAATAACAGTGCATAAAAGAGGGTGATAGCTTGTGGAAGTCATACTGATCAGACATTACCACCACAAGAGACACGCAGCTTCCCAAGAGAAAGGGGAAAATGCCAGGCACAGCCATGCTGGCACATTTTTTCTTTGAGCCCAATTTCCCCCAAGCCCAAGGCAATGAAGCACAAAGACAGACAAACCCTTCAAGTTGAACCAGCCACACCACACCACCACACCACTCTGTTCACTACTTTACTTCTCCAGATAAAAGGAAAATGGTCACTTATATTCCTGAGGAAATATCCCTTGTGTGGTGTATTTTTTCAGTGAATTCATCAACCTGTATTGGCCAAAGTCTTTGATGCTACAGTGTCATATCTAAAATGTCAGTGAATGTTAATTTTTATTACTGTGATTAGTACTTTCTTTGGAGGAAACAACTTCAAAATGAACGTTTTGCTATGCAAAGAGTTAAATTAATCATGCTTCCTGTCTTTCCTCTTTGAATTAGAGTAAAATTAGTCAAGTGGGTCCCTTCAGAAAGGGACACTAAAGGGCTTCTAATGTTTATTGCTCCCATTGAAATGAACTGAATTAAAGCATCCTAATGTTTATTGCTCCCTGTGAAATGAATACAATTAACAGAGACAGCACACCTGATGGTATTATCATGCCTGGTTCACCTAGCCCAGACAACACATTACCTAAACTGGCTCACTTTAAATGAAGGCACACATTTCTTACTGAATTGTTCCAAAATTCCTTTTACTTGCCTTTCATATATCCAGACAAATAATTTAAATATATTCCATACATATGCATGCGTTTCAGCTTCAAAATCTAACACACATTTTGTTGTATCATTGTTCCTAATGAGAATGAATTAAAACCCAACAGAGACCTGACCCAGAACCTTTCACTTCCCCTTAACTGTCAGTTTGACTTTCTGTAACACTGTGATCAACTGAATCCTAAGTGGGAGTTGACACTGTCTCAACTTTCTGCAAATGCAGGTAAAATGGAATGTGAACTGCCTGAAATTCAAAGCTGATGTAACCTGGTTCTGCACCATTACACATAATTGGTATCTTCAGCTTTGTACAGCTGCAATTTCATTTCTTTAATAGCATGGACTTTGATAAGAATCGTGTAGTGGACCTTATTTTTTTGTCGTTTCGGGTGAGGGTTTTTTCTCCTCTCCTTTTCTAGTATCACAGCTAAGTTCTTGCACAATGCAAAGTTCATTTCTGAAAGAAATCCTGTCATTGGTCTTTAATAGCAGGTTAATGGGCTGCGAAATCTCAAATTTTCAAGACCGATTTTGTTGCAAGAAGAAGTGTTCCTTATGTCTTTTCTCTGGACAGAATAGATCTCTTCCTGTAAAATACCTTAATACTCAGCAAACGAGAGGAATTGTATCACAAATCATATCTAACAATGAGATTTTCTTTATTTTCCTCTGATATCAACAGCATTTTGGAAGAACTGCTGCCTCAGGTAGCATTTGTTATTCCTCTGTGAATCAATAAAACTTTCTGCCATAGACTAGAGGATGTGCCTGCTGTGAACTTACAAATATTAGATGAAACGATTCACACACAACACATCATCTATAACTCCATAGTTTAACCCACTGTCATCTGCTACATGATTTCTTTCATTATTTGATGTATTTTCTCCATATTTGCCATTCCGGTCTGGGCTTTTCATGATGTATCCTCCATATGTATGACACATGCATGTATGAGCAGTGTATATACCTATAACCCATACATGCATACATACACACATGTATATATATACACATATGCATATACAAATGTGCATGTAATGCCTATATAAGCATATTTATAAAGTGAAACTCTAAGTGAGAAAATAATAAAGACCATGAATGAGGAAAACATTTCCCCTAATTTTTAACACATACAGACTGCGGCCATTAATAACAGTGTGATACTGCATGCAGAGAACTTCAAAAGCATTTTAATGAATCATAAAGTGATTTTCCAAAATAAATGGTCTACAAACTTTGCAGAACTTCAGCATGATTCCTCTAGGAAATGTTAAAATGGCAATTTAGGAAAAAAGCACAGAAGAATTTGCACAGCTAATTAATATCTGCATATTCAATTGTTAGTCTTAGGAAACAGATTGCTTACATTTTTTTCTGAAACTTGGCAAGGTAACATCATTCTGTCTCTTCTGTGTTACTTTTTACTGATGTAATATCAAGGCAGTCTATTCAAATTAGAGTAATTTCTAAACATAAATATATGCATGTCAGGATACCTTTCCAAAACACATTTCACTCAGACTGAACTTCATTTTTTTCTTTTATAAAGTATCTCTGTACCAAATGTGCCTGAAAGACTTCAAAGAAAACATGACAATATTTGAAAACAAAACAATAACTGTAGAAATTAAAATGAACAAAATAATATTTACCAAGTGCCGCCCTCCCCACCCCCTGTGTCTGCCTACACCAAAACCAGAAGGTCACTATTTCAGGGATATAATAAAAATGCTCTTTAAAGACAGAATCTCTTTCAAAGGTTATTTGACTATTAAATATCACCAGTGTATCCTCCGAACCTACTCCACAAAGTCATTGATGCTGGGCAAATCCAAAAGTCAAGGTACTTGCCTTTCCCTACCCAGCTCACTCTTCTGTTCATACAGAGCACGTCCCTACCTGCTTTCCTGTCCCCACACTCTAAGTGTCCTGCAGTGCTTATGTGGGAATGCAGTTTTTCTCAAGTTCTCAGGCGGGCATTTAGTCCAGTTCGAGGCCTGTGTAAGTGTCCAGGTTCAAGAGTGAAGCCATGCACTCAGTTACGGTGTCACTGTCAGTGGTTATGCTTCAGGGGACATAGAGACACCATGCTAACCACAGTCAGAGATGATAAACTCAGAATGATAAAATAAATCCAGGATCTTTTACCCTGGCTTTCTAATTTTGAATCTCTAAGGTACGTTCAGGCCTTCTGGTCTTCAGGCTCTGCTCTTCAGCCTCAAGGTCAGAAAGATTTTTTTATGGAGTTCAGACCTAAGAAGCCGTCTGTAGAGGAAAGTTTTATATCAAATGTTAGAAAAATGCAAAGCAGTGAGAATTGTGACTTTATCTTTGAATCATAAGTAACTTTTCTTTTCGCACTATTTATAAGTAAATTTCAAGCAACTGTCTATATTTTTTCTCATCAGAATCCGTTTCTTGTAAAGGCCTAATACATGAATAGAAACTATTTAGCAAAATAATTAAAGGACAAATATTCATCATCCTTTAGAGAAAAATAACCTGAGTTCTATTTCAACTTCAAATATAGCCCTCATTTTTGAAGTGCTAATTGACATATATACCATATTTTATTTCACATAACTGTTTACTAAAAATAGCATTGGATATGTATTTATTAGTGGCATACTTATTAAGCAGTAATATTAAAAATATTGTTAGGGTATCAAAAAACTTTGAAGAGTTGCCATTCTTTAATATACGTGATTTCATGAGAGAAGATTATTCACCTAATACATTTTGGAAATGTTAGAATCTCACCAGATTACACACCACATATGAAAATGCCCCTCTAGGATTGCTTGGGACTTGTGAATTCACTGCCACTCACTTTTACTAGGTGTAGGATGAAAAAAACTTTGGAAATTGTCAATATTTATATATTTAGATTTATATATTCTGGCATTTCCTGCATGACAGTGAGATCAATTCAAGAGAGAGAAATGGAAGTGTTAACATTTTTCAGTTGGAAAATTTTCTGCTGACATCAATTAAGATTTCTTAAACTCACAAAATTTGATAGCATTAAATACTTAATTCAATATTTTCATTCAAGAAGATTTTGAGCAGACAAGCATAAAGACAGTTTTACTTCAGTTATTTGATATCTATAACTAGGAGTAAGGTGTCCTAAGAAAGAACTGTCTTCTTTACTAGCATCTGGTTTTTTTCAGCAAATATTTTTATAGTTCTTCAGATGTAGCAAGTTTCTAGTTATGGTTCTCCCTGCAGGCCTTTAAATATTGTTCCCTAAATATTCACAAGTGCAATTGTCTTCTGGAAACCCCATTCATAATGTTTACCCAAACTAATTTTAGGAGTCTAATTTAACAGGTGATTCAGAGTCAAGATTAACTCAAGTGTTCTGAGTCCTCTCTAGACTCAGCTCTTTCTTGTCAATGATTATAGGTTTATAAGCCTCTATAGAATAAACACATAGAGTGAGCAGACAGCTGTCTGTGCGGAACATATACATACTCCCCAATATGATGAATATATTACTGTTACAGGTGCCATAGAGATGTCAGCTCAGATACTGGACAATGCTACTCCAGTGTTACAGCCCAAGTGACGTGGCTATAGCATGAGCAGGGAATAGATATGTGCCTGTGGACAGTCATTAGAGCTCACTGACTTCGGTTATCAACAGTACTCACTGCTGTTTTCCATAATTTATTCTTTAAAATGTTATGTGAATATATTAGAGAGCACCTAGAAAGTTAAAATTTTCTGAGGACCAAAAAATCTAGTGAGGAAATATAATGGGAGTGTTCCCCATATGACAATATTTTAGAATCTTAAACTGATGCCAAAATCTTCTAATTAGCAAGTTTTAAATTGGATAAATATATAGAAAAGAATTAAATGTAGTGAGAAAAAGAGTTAGGATTTAACACACAGAAAAAAAAAATGTAGTTTCAGTTAAATAGAGCAGGGAATTAAGGAAATGCAATCTGATAGCAAAGGAGATACAAAGAATGGCACACAGAAGAAGATGATGAAAGAATTTAAAATTGGTCTATAAAGCTGACAAAGGAAGATGAGATGTATCAATACAACAGAGGCCTTCTGGAAGGAACAAGGTGGGAAGTGGGGCTTAAAGACAAATAAGCAGTGATGTGGAGAGTTGAGGGGCTAACTATCTTGCAAACCAAGACACAAGCCAACACAGAGATAACAGAAATAACCTGAAACATCTAGACTCTTTGGATATCCACTTCTGAAGATAAAAAAAGGCTGATAAACACCTGAGGTGTCTGACAGTATTAAGTCTCTGACATTAAAAAGATAATATTTTGGACAGAAGACAAGTTAGGTGGCACAAAACTGAAGGAGGCATACGGAAAGATTTGTGCAACCAGAACAGGAGAAAAATGTGGAAAGAAAAGACAGTACAGATTTCTAGAGAATAATGCATAAAGGAGGGAAGAACTACCAACATGAAAGCTGGTTATGGTATACTTGTCTAAGATGCGTGTATTTTCCTACTTTTAAACTGCAAACAAGTCATGTTCTTGAATAATTTAGAGAGTCAGAAATTTAACTGACAATCTGGTCACTAAGGAAAACATGGACTGGCACATAGTGTAGAATTTTTGGGCTGCTATAATAAATAAAGGATTCCAGAGAAAGATTAAGAAATACAGGTATGAATGGAGCAGTGGAGAAAACGTTGGAAGAGTGGGAGGTGAACAAATAGGATAATTAACAGGGAAGGATGCAGGTAGTGTGGTGAAGATGTAGAAAACATTAGTTTTATGGGAATTATTGCAGGAGTAGAAAGATGCAATGATAGATGTGTTTTTCAAATTAGTTTGGAATTCAAGATAATTTAAATTTTAAAAATTAAAAAAATAAATTAAAGACCAAGTTCAGATATAAACCTACAGTGCTGGGAAAGACAGACAAGGAGAAAGAAGAAGGGTAATCTCTCTGATAAGCAGAGGGGAAGGGGAGTGGGAAAAAAAAATATGTGGGGGTCTTAAATTCATGAAGGAAAGGGAGGGAGATAGAAACCAATCACTTTAATAGGGATGAAGTTACATGTCTAATCCAAATGAGCCGTGAATCCATTTGCTTAATGGAAAAATGTGTCCACAAAGTCTTCATTGAAGCCGGTCATGAATAATCAATGTATTATGTACATGTTTCCATTAGTAGAGACTGATGATCTGCAGTGTGCTGGTGGTGTGGATCACTGATGTCTTGACCAAGTAATTATTGCCAGAAAAGTCAGAGTTATATGAGTGATAGAAATATATGTATAAATGAAATACATAAGTAAAATGGAAATCACAGTGCTTTTTTCCTTCCCTGGCTTGGTGCTAAGTGTAAGAGTCACCAAAAAATAGACAGCAAAGGACTTTCAGAGAAACATTCAGTCGTGTTTATTTGGAGCCCTGTGCTTTTTCTTCTTTGATCCCTAGAATCAGAGGGATTGCAAGAATAACAAAGAAACACTGGAGGAGTGATTTTATTAATCTAGTCCTCTCCTCAGAGGATCAGAACAACCATTGGATTAGGAGGATTAATTTAATCAGTGCAGAGAAAGTCACAATCTCTGTTTTGAAAAAAACATCTATAGAGCATAGTGTCAGATAGCTTATGCAGTAAAAAAATGGGACTGCTGATTTCACCATATATTCTACTGTGCTACAAAATTCCATATTTTTCACATCTATTAAGATTTACTGTACTGAATTCAGAGCACTTGATGGCCTATGACCATTGCATTTGTTCTGTATCCTTTAGGAATTTTATAATTGCATGAAAATTAGGGAGACATATAAATAACTCTAAGAAATGCTAAGGCTTTTTTACACAAATTGTGTCCTTGTAACCATGGTTTTCCAGCAAGGAAACTAACGGGAGTTTTTTTAATCTTCTTGGGGAAGCAAATTTATATAGGGATACTCCTGCAGAACTCACAACTCCTCCTAAGGCCCAGATCAGAAACCAGTGTGTGGTCTCACTCTAAAGACATACATGGGTGCAGGGAATCAGTGTCACTCAGGGAATATCTGTTCAGCCACATTCTCTTCCTACAGCTAGAGCATCATCAGAGGAAACTATCTATAGCAAAGGATTTGCAACCAGATTGTGATAACAGATGATCTACTGCTCCTGCCTCCGGCCTGCTATTGAATTCCAGCTGACCCAAAACATTCAGGAAATCTCCAGTACAGATGGGCTCCAGTAGCAACTGGATGTCTTCATAAATGCTCCACATTCATTTAATCCTTCATGGATGGCAAAGTCCCTTGCTCAGTTCAACTCAAGCAGTAACATTTTATTGGCATGACAAGATCTGCCAAAGTATAAATGAAAGACATAACATCCTCAGGGTGCCCACAGAAGATAAAAAGGACCTATACTCAGTGTTTCTACTCCTTTCTGTAAGTCCAAGACAGGCAGTAGTTATTTGGGCCAGCTTAGCGATAATAATTTGAAAATTACTTCTTCAGGAAGATGCAGCATCACATTCTTCTAAGTTACCAGATGCCAAATACAGTTCAATGATTCTTTCTGTGTGTTTATCCCAGCAACCTTATTTTTTTCTCTCTTTTAAAAGAAAAATATGCAAGGATCTTAATTATATAAAACTCTTTACTTATGAAAGCAAGGACCATTAAGGAATGAATACATGTTATTTATCTTGTTTTTCCTAGCAGGTTAGGGCACTAACCAAAGATTTTGGGCCATGTATTCCAAAAAGTGAAGTAAAGGCTTTTCCCAGCTCTGTGAATCTTAGACTATCAAAAAAGTCATACTTAACAATTATGAGATGTGAAAATATACCTCAGTCTTTTTGCTTGCCATTTTTGTTTTAATCTTTTGTGACAGAGTATTGACACCTTTTGTCACAACTAAAAAATATAAACTAAGAAGAGAAGTAGAGAAGGTTAGTCATAATAAAAAATTGTAGTAGTTTGTACTATTATAAATATCCTCCACGTGGCAAATAAAATTATTAAGCTAAAAGACCAAACGTGTATATGAATCCGGGAAATTTTCTCTAAAATGGAAAAATTAAATAATTTTATACTTCTCCATCTTTCTTATGTCACCCATTTTGAGACTGCTGGTCATTCTCAGTCTCTGGATCGTTTTCTAATGAATCAATGTCTTCTGGGAATTAGTAAGGTTTCAGTTACTCCAGCAGATTCAGAACAAGCTATTCCACCTGTCTCATGGATTATAACTTTGTTAAAGTCAGAATTTGTGTTCTCGTTTTTCACCTCCAGTTCGTGTCTGGCAGTCTGCCCTCTCTTCCAGCTCTTCCCCACTCAGGTTCATTTAGTTCATTACTCTTGCCTAAGGTGGAAGAACTTGCACCTGCCTTCAGTGGAGTGAAACCTGTCTGTCACAGTCACTTCGAGTTTGAAATCTGTTCTCCAATCTGCTTACGGCCAGACGGAGCCTGGTGCTCTGCATAGATGTCATTAGCAAGCTCTTCATACCATTTTCCAGGCTGTTAGTGGAATACTGTGTTGTTCAGGACCTACTGGACCTAAACAGATATATTCACTACATCCTTCTCTTTTAAGAGTCACTCCTTGATAATCATGCTCTTAATACAGATTTCCACTCAGTTTTGTGTTTCTGTTATCTAATCCATGTTTTCACAGTCAGATTGTAAATTGTGTTGTACAGCAGTGCCAAAGTCTTACCAAACTCTCTCTATTTATATTCACTGCTCCTCCTCTATCTTCACGGCCTGTTACCTTCTTCTGCAAGAAAAGTACAGAGGCTTGACATGATTTAGTCTTTAAAATTTGATTTTAGATGTTACTTGCTGTCTTTTCATCTGAGCACTTTCCCCCCTCCCTGGTTTCTGAAGAATTACAATTAAGCTGCCTAGGTCTTTAATATCCTGGCCTTTCCTTGTCTCCATCTTTAAGGTAAGACTGTATTTTGCCTTTTATTTTCTTTTCCTCCAGAACCTCATTCTTTGTCCAGGTACTCTGAGAGTGAATTTCCTTGATACCAAACAATTTAAAAAATTTTTTACTTTTTCAGTTGCACCCAACATCATCACATTTTTTCAGAGATATTTATAAGTGTGTGCAATTCCATGCTTGCCTTTTTTTCCCCCCTCTCTTTGGAGTCCGTAGTATATTTATTCCTTGCAGATCAAGTTCTGTCTATAGCACTGTAAACAAAAATTAGGGCCACTCTTCACTACATCAAGGTTGATCTCAGTTCCATAGGACAGGAAGAGAGGCAAAGCTTGAATGCATACTTTAAAAATTACTCATATACAGACTCGAGAGAAATAATTTAATACTCCATAATATTTTTTTTTTAAATTGTAATTGTTATAACATGCAAAAATTTGCTTTATTAATGGCACTGGCAAAACTTCTGTCAAGACTATAAAAACTTTTTCATTCTTATATGCTCTTACTTTATTGGCTTGCTAAAAGTCAGCTGCTCAAGATTAAATTTGGTGGTTTTCTTTCATTTTGCCCAAAACAGTCACAGTAGTCCTAATTGCAACATAGGGAAGTATAATTTATTTAGCCATGTAAAAACATTCTAGCAAATTTTTCTTCCAATGACACAATCAATCTTGAAATTTGGACAGTTGCGTTTTTGTGACATGGGTATATTTTTTGCCATTCCTCTGAAAATATCTCCTGTTTACGAATTGGTATGTCAGCATTCTCATATGCTCAGTAGATATTAATTTGTTTTTTTGGCTTTCCATTGATTTTTCTCAAATATTTCCTCTTCACTGGAACATGCACAAAACTCTGAATCCCTGTAGGTGACTGGTCATGTTCTATTGCAAGTCCTAAAAGTGCTCATCTGACTTGATAATTCTTTATAATAGCAGAGATATTAGGAAAGCTGCTTCTTATTCTAGACTTCAAACGGAAAGTACTTTTTATCTTGCATTTTTGCTCAAAATTTGAGTGGATGCACAGTCCTGAAACAATTTTTGTTTAGCAATTCCTTTTAGCTGCTATACTTTTCCTATAGGTACGTGCCTATACAGTGGTTCCTTACCGTCTCTTCTGTTTAATCATACCTAGAGAATTTTGCACATACTCCTTTTGGATAATTTTGCATTTTTAATTCACATATCATCTTCTTTAGAACAAGAACTACAACTAGTAGAGCTGCTATTTTTCATTGTGTCTCTTCAAAGACCATGAAAGAAGTCAAAGAGGTTTAGTTTAGATACAAAAAGCCATAGCCTTGTTTAGACTGCAACTAAGTGTCTCATTCCCTGAGGGGCTAGCTACGAAAAAAAAAATGAAGCAAACATTTTAATCTGATAGAGAAAGGCATATAGAAATGAGATAGTAGAAGTATTTATTGGCTCTATTTAACATAAATTAAAATTTCACTTACCGGTGGTAGACCTTACTCCCATGAAAAAAGCTTCAATTTTGGAGAGGTCAGAGGGGGAACCAGTATCAAACAGCTTTAACAGTGAGACCCTTATTTTTCTGAATGTGCCACAGATTTGAGGTATTTTGTTCTAATAACGCCACCATATTTATTATTAAAATTTTGAAGGCATGGTAAGGTTATGCATTTCTTTGAAGAACCATTAAGAGTTGGGAGTTCTTTTCCAGCACTTTAGAATGCTTTAGACCTATCACATTTCATGCAGCCAAATGTGTTAGTGATAAAATATAGTCAGGACCCAAATGAATAAATGAATAATTGCTTTTGCAGAATAAAAGTAGTTTCTGACTCTACAGACATTGGCTTTGATAAATACAGCTGCCACCAAGGATAAAGCTGATATCGCCTTTCAATGTGTGGCCTTATTAAATAGAGATCTTGCTACAGGTCTTACTATAGCATGTGGGACATATTTGATTAGTTACTATAATCACTCAGGGTGCATTGGTTTTCTTTTCTTTAGAGGTATGGGCTGGGAGCTATTTTTTTCACAATAACCTACTGATTTCAAATTGCTATTTGACATACATTGTTCATTAACATTTCATATCTTCATTGATAAGGGAGATAAATACCTCCCTCGGCTAGTAATTGCCTATAGAGTTTAATGCCTTCAGATGAAAGAATCCAATACACTGAGCAGATTAGAAGTTCTTTTAAAGATTTGGGATTAGTAGGGCTCCATAAATGATCTGAACCTAAGGTTAGTTCTACAAAGGGGCTTCATGCTAGTCTTCGCAATGTAAGCCTCTGGGTTTCTGGCACCAAAGGTTGCATCCAGACTCTGCATTAAATGCTTTTGTTACTTTAGTGATGCCTGAAGAAAGTTTGGTGCTTTACACTAGAAATCATAAGAACCAGAACAGCTCACTAAAAGCTCCTGAAAGCTGGCAAGTGAAAAAGGCTGTAAATGAGTATCTGGTTGCACTACCCAAGGCAAAGGAGGACTTTCTTCATGACGTTTTTGGCCCTAGCCCAAAACCTTCCACAGTGAACTTCCTTCGTCACTTCTTTTACAGTTGGGGAAGTAGGGTGTGACTGCTCCTTTCATACAGTTGACGACTGGATAGCACCAACAAATACCCTGAACACAGGAGGCTTGAATTTGATGTCCCGCTCTGCCTGTGAATTTTCAAACATGCTTTCTCCATCTTCCTGAAAATTGTTCTAGTTGCCAGGCCATTAGACTCGGATGGCTTATGAAGGCACTACATTCTGTGTACTACATGACCTGGTAAAGATCAGAAAGCACTGCAGAAAAAAAGGCCACAGAAGTGGTCAGTGTACATCTCGCAGGACTAGGACAGTTGTATAACAGCTGAGGTCCAACTACCTACCAGAATAGGTGATACTACCAGTAAATTTAGCAAACATCGTAAATATTTGTTTGTTATGGGAGAAGGTTGCAAGGACATCAGCTACTGCAGTAGTTCTCTCATCAACAAGAGGGAATGCTGTCTCTTGTTTAGCAAAGAGATAGCCAACTAGTCTGCTGTGCTATTTATATGCCTGTTTTCCTCTTTTTTCACTCTCTTCAACACCTTACTGTTTCATTAAGCCAGTTGATTCATCATTTGAGAGTGGAAAAGTACAGCTCGCTGAGCACCCAGACAGTTTAATTTAATTTTCTCAGGTTTTTAGATGGGGGCTCAATTTGATGTGACCCCTAGAAATTGAACCCAGCCCTTGTTGTTGCTAATCAAATCCTGGCAGTCTGTTACATCAGCTAGAAGAATTTCGAATTGTACTAGCATTAGTTTGTTAGAAAAGTTTATTTTGTTAGAGCTGACATCCTAATGAACCTTTCTTTTATCCATTTCAGCAGATAGAAAGTTTGATCCTGGATATAAAAAACTTTGTCGTGAGTAACAAAAAAAATTACTCTATTTCTTTATTTACTTAAAACAAAAAAAAAATTACTTCTTTATTTACTTATAATAAAGTAGTTTCAGTACAATCAGGACAAAAGTTGGAACATCTGACTTTCAGACTTTAGGGGTTTGTCTGCACTTTCTAGGGTTTTTTGGGTTTTTTTTGTTTGGTTGGTTGGTTGGTTGGTTTTCTGGGGTTTTTTTGTTATTTTGAATTTTGTCTATTTAGTGCTATTTTGCACCTGAAAAATTAGATATACCTTTTTTCTCTTATCCAGGTGTGGTTATCAATTTCTGTGTGGAAGAGCCTTCATCTTCAGTTCAATCATTTGGATAGAAACGTGATGAGTTATCCCTTATGACTTTGTTTCTGTATTCTGCTGCATTCATCAAGGTATACATAATTTTGACTCCAACAACTGCAAAGTATAGATTTTATATGAAAGTAAGGTTCAGGTCTCTAGCAGCACAGAACTTGAGCTGAAAATGAAAACAAGTTGATACCCAATTAAAAAGCTGTATGCTTCAAACAGAGATAAAATTTACTTTCAAATGTATATATTTGATGCATGGATTTGATATTTCACAAAGTCACAGATATTATTTATGCTATGGATGAGCATTTATCATATAATATTTCTTGAAATATTTGTTATTGATTTTAATGATGTTTAACTTTATGGACAGAGTCAATATAACATCCATTAATCTTCAAGTAGAAGTCTGGGAAATTAAAAATTTTGCTCTGCATTTCCAAATGGTTTTCTGTTCTTTCACCTTTTCTCAACTGGCAAAATGTACTTTAAGGATTTTATTTTTCTCTGAACTGTGAATCTGATGCCCAAGGCAAGAACCAACAAATGTGTGGTCAAATCCAGTCTAGCAAGTCTTATTTTCTTTGATAATGGCAACTTTGATCTTCCCAAGAAACCTATTCGGGGAAATGTTCCATGAAATTCTCACTGGTGCTTAAATTGATTAAGCCAAAAACAGAAACAGAAAAATTCTTTGCATTGTCAAGATGCTCAAGGTGAGACAGCAATGTACATTTGCAGCCCAGAAGGGCAAACATACACTGGGCTGCATCAAAAGAAGTGTGGCCAGCAGGTCAAAGGGACATGAATTCTCCCCCTCTATGCTGTTCTCATGAGAGCACAGCCAGAGTGTTGCACCCAGGTCTGGGGTCCTCAGCACAAGAAGGACACAGATCTGTTGGAGGGAGTCCAGAGGAGGGCCAAAAAGGTGATCAGAGGGCTGGAGCACCTCTCCTATGAACACAAGCTGAAAGCTGGGGTTCAATCTGGAGAAAAGAAGGCTGAAGGGACACCTTATAGCAGACTTCCAGTACATAAAGGCAGCCTACAAGGAAGCTGGAGAGGGACTTTTAATGAGGGAATTTTGACAAGAGCCTGTAGTGATAGGACAAAGGGGATTCAGCATTAAACTGAAAAAGGGTAGGTTTAGGTTAGATTTTAGGAAGAAATTCTTCACTATTGGGGTGGTGAGACACTGGAAAAGGATGCCCAGTGAGGTTGTGGATGCCCCATCCCTGGAAATATTCAAGGCCAGATTTGATGGTGTCCTGAGCATCACATTTATGGTCAGGTGGAAGGTGTCCCCATCCATGGCAGAGGGGCTGGGACTAGATGATCTTTAAGGTCCTTTCCAACCCAAACCATTCTATAATTCTATGGTTCTAAGATTTTATGATTGATTTACAATTTCCAGGCCTGAGAATTATAAATCAGTCTTTGTTTAAAGGTGACTAGATGCAGCATAAGTTCTATGGAGAAAATATACAACCACGATTTACTACAGGCTTTACTTGAACTCAAATCAGCAGCTCTTTGAATGGAAGAGTCATATTACTGCTTTATGAACAGTGCATTCTATTCATGTACTTTTTCTTCTCAAAACAATTTCTGATATTGTACTAACTTAAAATTAAATGCAAACAATACAAATATCTTCATCTACTAAAGAAATATGGTTACCTCAATAAATTGGTTGGAGCATGGTGCTAATAACACCAAGGCTGGAGGTTCAATCCCCGTATGGGCCATTTACTTAGGAGTTGGACCCAATGATTCTTGTGGATTCCTGTGGGTTCCCTTCCAACTCAGAACATTCTATGAAATTACCATGTGTTAGAAAAAACTTTGGTTTATTAACAATTTAGCAATGAAATAGAGAATATGTTTCCCTCCAAGCAGGTTTGGAAGGGATCATTTCCTAAGACTACTAGACTTATAAATAACATTATGGAGAGACTTTTATAACATTGACCCCTGCATTTTGGACTGCAGGAATGCCTTGATCTCCAAATTTAACTATGCGTAGAGCCAGAAGGTAAAATTGAAAGAGCAAAGAAGGATGTGGTACACAAACTTCCTGTGTTCAGTATCTGTAGCAGCTTTTTCCCTCTGAATCTGATTTTGCCATGAAGAAATTTAAGTGCTGGAAATATTGGCCCACTATTTCAATGGAGATTTTTAAAAATCATGTATCTATTTAAAAACTGGGTTTTTTAAATCAAAAAACAAGGAAAAAGATTTACTCAGGGTGGAAAGAATTTAGTTTGTTTAAACTGGTTTGGTAAAATGCTTCAAAAGATATCAATGAGGGGGGAAAAATCTGAAAACATTCCCTTTTACTGTTCCTACAGTTTTATCTTTTTTTGATGACCAAAGTCCATCTTTATGACATTCATTAGCATTGAAGGCATTTTGCAGACCATTCAGAATTGTGCATCTGAATCCTGTGGCAAAGCAAGAACAGAATTTTAATTTCTGAATGAAAAAACATTCCTGAATAACCATGTTTCCATTGTTTCTAATATCAAACAGAAAAAAAAAAAGTAAATTGGTTTTGGATTAGAAACAAATATCCAGTTAAATCAAGAGAAAAATTTTAATAGTAAGCAATATGTTTGTTTATCTAAAATAGATCATTTTGAGCTTTTAGCTTCCATTTTTTTTAATGTAGCAAAAGATAAATTAATTGCATTTTTTAACTGAAATGTTAAAGTAATTTCAGAAAGTCTTAGATTAGTTTTCAGAAAGGCCTTTTAAAAGTTTTAAGTGACACAATTTTGCAACTGACAAGAAATTTTTAAATATTTCAACTCTAAAGGAAGAAAACAAAAAGGAATATTTACAACAGCTCTCCAGAATGAAAGTCTAATTTGTTGTTGTTATTCTAAAAATGATCACATGTTATGTTTTCAAGGGACTTGTGCTTTACTAAATTCTAACAGAATTCTTGTAATGATTTTGTTCAACAGCATAGAAACAGTGGTGGATCTCATCTAAGATTTATCAAATGAGATGAGATGCTCATGATCTGCTGTGGATTGACCTCTGAATTTGCTTATTATGGTTTTCTACCAATTTACACACTGCAACTGCACTGCAAACTGCATCTCTTGAATGACTCTCTGATTAAGAAGAGAAAGTAAATGTAGGTCTTGGCTGTGTGTTAATCTCCAGGTTGAGCCAACTGTACCTACAGGACCATTCCCACAATTATTGCCCACAGGTGATGCTACCACTCTCCTCGCCTCAGGTTACAAAAACCTCCACAGTCACGGTGTGATCAGACTGGTGGGGTGAGCCAGGCTGAGGGTCTAAGTATACTTGAAGTGGATTGCTGGAATTATGTGACCACTCTAGATTTAATTGCCTGTGCAAGATCTCTGTTATCACTTAAGACTCTTAGGCTAATATCTGAGTTTCCCACAGTGGAACTGAGGGGCACATTCAAAAATCCAAGTGCCAGTCCACTGGGAGGTGGGCTGCATTGGAACTTGTCACAAACACACACACACATGCACACATGACTGTGACTGCCATTTCCCAGCCGACGCCGATAACTTGTTGTGTACTTCTCTCCCACACTGCTCTCCTACTGGTGCCTGTGTCTGATTTACTGCCAGCAAGGCAGAAGGTGAGAGACATTCACATTGGCAGGCCCCAATCCTCGCTGCAGTCTGCTGGTATCAAGCTATTTGCAGCCGCCTCTGCCTTGCTCACTTCCAGTTCAATGGTGCCAACCTATTTTATAACATCTCTCATCTGAGAACAAATCATTTCAATTTATGCACTGTTTTGGGTCATGGGAGAAGCCTCAAATCAAACCTCATCAATGGAGATGGTAGTTTTCTTTCTCCAGTGACAGGAGACCTCACCGTCTAAGGTCTCAACTGAACACATCTCAGGTATTTGACTTAGTTGGGTGCTATGGCAGTCATGTACCAAATTTTCAACTTCTGCTGAGAATTCCAAATATTTTTTTAGAAGGAGAACAGAAAAAGACGTTTCTGCTAAAGGAAATTGCATGCCTCCTCCTTCCTACCACACTTTTAAAATCTCATGTCTTTGTACATAAATTCTGACAAGAGAGTATCTGTTACAATTTTGTGCTTTAGTCAGAAAATCAGTCTCTAATATTACCCAAACCACTTCACGTTAATCACATGTGTAGAATGTTGCACATTTATTCATTCACTTTTTTTATTGTATCTTTTTTGAACCCCTGGAAAATATACTAAAGCCATTCTATGACAGCACAGTGAGATATATAGTTTGTGCAGCCTCATTTTTCAATCAATGAGAATTAAGACTAGAACTCTCAACCTGTTTAAAATGCATAGAAATTGTGAATACCTTGTTTCTAGGCTGATGCTGCACTTTAATGTCCATGCAACATATATTCAACAAAGTGTTTTAGTTCTCATATCAAATTATCTGGATGAGTTTGAGGCTCAATTGCCCTTGTGTCATAAGACAAACACAAGACTATTTTTCACAGCTCTCTAAAAAAGACTCTATGTGAATAGTAAATCAGATGCACAAAGACAATGAACTACAGAATTTATGAGAAATTTTAAAATTCAAAAATTAATTACATCTTAGACCTTTTAATGTTGAGAAAGGGCTATTAGTGCCATAAAGGAATGGAAAAATTATTTAACTTGCACTGGTAGAATGAATTTTTGTGTTCAGAATTCCTTTATTTCTCTACAAAATTATAGCACACTATTTTCAGCTAATAGAGTAGCCCAGTGTTTCAGCATATACTAAAATGGCACCCATAGATTATCAGTAATTTTATATTAATACTTTTGCATTCCCAAATCTCTTGATGCTTACAGTTTTTAAGCATCTCTATTTGCTAGAAAGATCTGGAACCATGTTTTCAGTTTTGTTTTACCTTTTTTTTATATGAATTTGTTTCTGAAATAGCTTCATGATATTGGAGTGATATTTGTACTGAAATACATATTCTACAATTTGTGGACATAAATGCTAGTAGAATTTCATTTAAATAACTATTGTTATTTTATTGCACAGAGTAGACTCTATTTCTTTCACCTTCTATGAAAACAGAAAATGTTCAGTTAGTATCTGACAACGGTAACAAAAGATTTATTAATTTTGAAGTCAAAATTATTTAAAATAAATAGCTCAAGTCAAATTGTCAGTTAGTCCAAATTTTCAAAGCTCCGCTGACTGCAAGAAGATCACCTGACCTCTACTACCTATGACTCCTTCAGTAAACACACTTTTTAAATGTGTACATTTAAAATGTACATACATAGTACAGAGATGTAGCACAGGGCAATATTTAGGTGCTTAACTTTCCTCCCAGTTTTCAGAATGACATTAATGTGAGTCAAGCTTATATTAAACTGAGCTAGCAAATGGCTTCTTGTCTTGACTTCTTGTATTGTTAAGGGCTCAATCTGGTGGGACGTGGCACTGTTTCAAACCAATCTTGCCTAACTATTATCCAGTTGGTACACTGACATTGGTTGGCCTTGACATTTTCACCAGTGAGAAGGCTTTCAGAGCACACTTTGAATTTCTAAAATTATTTCTTAGAAGGTAATACAAATTAACTATTTTGTCTTTCATGCAATCTAAGGCCTTTGTGTGAAGCAATTTTCTTGACATAAAAGAAAAATAGGAAGAAAGAGGAAATTCCATTTGAATTGCTGGTAATGACACAATATGCTTTCTGGTTCCTTCAGGGGATTGATAAGACTACTTCAGAAGAACAGAAAATTTGTCAGACTAACCAACCATCTTCTCAGTATCCATATTATATCTGATAGTAGACAAAAACAGATCCTTAGGAAAGAATATTCAAACATTGCAAGGAGTACAGTGAATGTCTTCCAGAATTTTCTGCCAGCCTCCAGCAAATTCAGGACTTAGGAATTTCTTCAGCTAGAGAGAAAATATTCTTCATCTCATGAGAACATAATGTTGCAACCTGGCTCTGAGGCAGGGTAAGTGACATTCCTGTTAATAAATCCCTTGAGATGAATTAGAGTGAAATGACACTGAATGGCTGGTATGTATATGTGAGGCAGATTTATTTTAAAACTCCTTAACTGCAACAGAAAAGAGATACATGGCCATTTTGATTCTTTTTTATAAAACTGTAAAAAAACATAAAGAAAATTCATAAGAACATTCATGAAAGAGAAGGAACAAAGAATAAATAGTGGAGAGGAAAGATATCACCACCCATGGATAGGGCAACAAGACTTGATTGTTGCAACTTTGATGTCTGTGGTTGGAGTAATGGTCGGAGTCTTCATCCATTGCGGATGGGGTCCAAAACAGATGCTCCTCAGGTTAGATACATTCCAGTTAGCATGGAAACACCTAGATTCCCCCCCCACAGAGAGGGAATTCTTCATGTCCAATGGAACACAATGAGGCATGCACAGTTTTCTGCTGGAGAGTTCCCAGTGAGAGTGATAGGGTGCTTTGGGGTCCTTGGTGATCCATAACTCCCCCTAGGACAAACCCTCCCGCTGTTTGTCCCTGCCTCCCATAGTAGCACAGCTGTGTCGTATGATGACAGGGGGGAGTTGGCATCACCAAAAATGTAAGATCTGCTTTTTACTAGCCATTCCCCTCAGCTGGTTTGAAAGACATCGTGTTTCCAAATATCGTGGTTACAATCAACCGCAGAGCAACCTAGATCGACAGTGGTTAGGCTGCCACAGAAAATTTTGTTTTCTGAGGACCTTGGTTTTGAGCATATAAGAGGTTTTTGCATCCACACAACCTATAGCAAGAAATTTAAATATTAACTACATTGTGTATGAACGACTAGGTATCACATTTTGTTTAGCAGGTCACCCTATTTTGGAAGGTCACATCACTGCAAGCAACTCTATTACAACATTCTTCTAGTTCCCTAGGCAGAGCAGCCTTCATCTATTTGATCCTTTCTCCCATGGAAACCACTCTGTGAGTTTGGTTTCTTTGGTAATCTTCCACTGATCCCTCTCCATTTCTTCCATATTCCTCATATATGGGGGATCAGAACTATTCAGTGTGCAAGATATGGGAAAAACTCCATGTTTATGCAATTAGTGATATTTTATGCTATGTTCCTTACTCCTTTCCCAGTAGTTCCTAACAATTTTCTTTTTCTCACTACTCCTGAACATTGAGCTAACATTTTTATAGAACAGTCTAATTCTAAAGTTCATGAGGTATGCAGAATTTATGATTGTTTATTCTCATGTTCATCAACTTAAACCTGTCTACATTGAATTTTATTTACAGTTTCCTGTTTACCTTCTATTACTTCTATGCTGATACCAGTGACATTTCTTTATGGAGTCTAGTTAATTGCCTCAGCTGTTCAAGGTAGAAATGCAGTTGCTGAGGAGAAAGCCTAAAATGAAGACTGCTATAAAATAAAGTTGACATCTCATAAACTTGTTTGATTTTATTAAATAAAAATAGAGAATATATACACATATCTGACCTGTTGATTATTTTACTATTCCTCTGGCCTCCTGCTTCTATTTCTTTTCAATATCCAGAAATATCATGAGTACAAAATAAAGATATAAAAGTGATGTTTCATGTTTCAAATGAATATAAGATTGGGAAACAGGTGTTCTTCATAACACTACCAGTCTTGGACAGTATCTTGGACATTAACTAATTCTACATTTTCATAGATTTGCTAAGAAGTTACATCTGGGTTAATTTTTCCTGTGTGTGACATCTCATTTCTCTGGCTCAGAGCTTCTGTGTAGAGATTATCAAATGTCAAATGCAAATGTAAAATGGATCCACGCTGTACAAAATAGTCTTTTACAGATATTGAGCTGACTATTCCCTTTAAATGTTAATGAAACTGTTGTAATTACTGAAATACCAAACCAGCCTAAGAGCCGGAGATCACAGCTGTAGCCCGTTGCTCATAAATTACTGGCACAGGCGCTGTCTTGGCAGAAAGAGTTGTACACGAACTTGTTCACCATGCCTCCTTTTAAAGTAAGGTATGGAGACAGAGTCCAAAAAGCACAGTCAGAAAATTGAGGGACCTTTTTGTTCTACTAAAGAAGTATAAATCTTGCCCCCAACCAGGCTGCCCATCTTCCTGTCCGTGTGTCTCTCTCCCTCCTTTTTTTCACAAAGACATAGGATCTCCACTGTAACTTAAAAACTATTGAACATACAGTAAAATAAAGCAAGCCTCTCTAAAACTTTTTTTAAATAAAAATACACATTATATTCTAATCGAAAAGTTTTAGCTATGCTTGCTTTTTCTCTGTTTTTCTTTTTTGTTTTAAACAGGAAAACTAACTATGTACAAAAGTAGACAGGCAGGATGGGAGGAAAGTGAGTTGAATAATGGGGGAAAGGGTGACACTGCTGCATTTATTTTCTGTGATATTTTTTCAGCCAGCAAGCCTGTAGCACAGATGCAGTGAAAAGGAAAATAGACTACTTGAATGGGGTAAGTAACCTCAAGACAAAAAATGTCTAAGGGCTATGCAAGCATAACTAGGCAGTAAAGAACCAGTGATATCTATACTAAAGAAGGCTGTTGACACCTTGATTCTTTGATCTGTGAACTGTGTGACAGGCTTGCAAACGGATAGTTTATTATCTGGGAGGTGAATAGCAAAGTCCTACAGCGTTTCACAGGGTTAATATGTATAAAACAGCCATTTAGATGTGCACCAGGAACAGAGCGTGGGAGGAGTTTGCTTCAGCATGCAAGGAAGTTGTACGTGCGCCTGTGCCTATATGTATGTCGACGCATATGTGCTTGTGTGGAGCACTGCGCGGTACCCAGCTGGTCACATCTGCTGCAACTGGAAAGATCCACACCGAAGCTGACCATGGAATTGCCAAATCCTTTTAATTCACCTTCCGATGACACTGAAGGTGGCCTAAGCCCGATCGGGACCTTATTCTTATTTTCACGGAGGATAGCTATCGTTTCACTCTATTTAAATTCAGGAATAAGCATCTCATGACGCCATGCTCCACTGCATCGGAACTGTATGAGCAAGGCGGTTCTTGCACAGAGAGGGAGAGACGGAGAGAGGGAGAGACTTCCCAGGCTGAGAAGAAAAAGAGACATTTTCTGGTTTTTGTCTGTGGGTTGATTTTTTTTAAAGAAATCTGCAGCTCAAAGGTATTGAAGTAATATTTCTATAAGCCTTGTCTCAACAGCAGTAAATTTATCTGTATCAACAGAAGAGCCAGATAATTTTGCTGTTGTTCTTACAGGGATCTGTTGTTTCATGGATCACATAGGAAATTCCGAAGAGCAATCTTTGTGTTACCTGACATTATATGAGCTTAGTCATTCAAGGCAAATAACTCGTCTTTGAAAGGAGCTTGCATCTCACCTAAGCTTGTTTAAGGGGCAGTCTTTCCTTAGGTGCAGACACCTGATTTTTTTGTTTCAGTGATTTTTGAAAGTATGTTTAGCATGCAATCTGCTATTGATGTGTGGTTACTTTTTCTGTTTTGGTTTTGGTTTTTTTAAGAGGTGTCTTTTAGTTGCAGACAAGTAAATGTGAAATTTCAGGGCAGTAATTTATTGATTTTGGAATAGCAAAGTCCTTTGAAAGCATATTGGTATGTGATGAGTACAGACAGGCTACCTGGATTTTTTCATCATCTTTACTCCACATCCATGTAACTGTGGAACTGTCAAAAGACAGTCATAGAAATATTCGTAAATAAAAGTGACAAGAATGTTGCTCAGATAAATGAAAATTAGCATTATAAAGCATTAAGGACTTGTTTTTTTTCAGATTATATTCTGTAGCAAAAAATAAAGAGTTAATTGACGTGAACAGTTACAACTGGATACAAATATGTTTTGTAAGGAAAAATACATTTACAATGGAAGTCAGGGGAAAAAAGAACTTATACCTTGGGTGTATGAAAATAAAACTATGAAATACTCCAACTTACATTATTGAAACTCGTTTAATGATTAAAAACTGAAATGAGAAAAAAAGTAGAACAATGACTTTGCTTG
This sequence comes from Callaeas wilsoni, assembly GCA_013398955.1. Lineage (NCBI taxonomy): Eukaryota > Metazoa > Chordata > Aves > Passeriformes > Callaeidae > Callaeas > Callaeas wilsoni. Next base: position 79,987 of record VWPU01012103.1, read on the forward strand.
CCTGATATGGTAATTGGATAATAAGATATATTCTACTGCAAATCAATTTCCTCATTCCAGTTTAGAAGTACAATATAGCTCTGGCAAAGTAGCATCTTTACGGTCCTATGGATTGACATCACAAAGCCCTAGTCTTCTTTTGAAATCTATGGAACTGTGATAAATCTTCATGGCTCTGTATTCTAAAAGGAAAAAGAATTAAAGAAAGATTTTCAAGAGTGGCATATTACCTCCTCTATACTATTTGGAGATGAAAGGATTGCATTATGGTAGACTAGCAGTTATCAGTTTTTCAAGAGATAAGTAATTAAATAGAATTTATAGCAATGGGGAAATATTGTTACAGTATAAAGATTTAAACAATGAAAAACTTTTTAAACCACTAGAGCTTAAAGATGGAATTATAGCCTATGAGTATAGAATGCATTGAAAGTCTTCCTTTAGGATGTGTGGTTTTTTTAATTGTGTCCTTTATTAACAGACTAAACCATAGAAAAATGACCATCCTAATAGACCTATCCTTGTTTCTTGATGAATAATGTCAAATGAGTTATAAAGGACAGCAACCGTTATGCACAGACGCATATTGAGATTTATCTGAGTTGCCGTTCTCTAAGGAGGGGGTCTGTGATTATTACCGCTTTTCTTACAGCTCCAGGAGTCTTTATTTGTAATCTTACCTGGAAAATTTTGGAAAGGTGTTCTTTGGGAGCTACAGAAGAAAGGAAGCCCCAACTGAGGACAGAGGGTTTTTGATGCAAAACAGTAGATGTGCTTTGGGTTGCAGGGACAGGTGGAAGAAAATCTGTATTGTTTCTCTGATAAAACGGCCAGGGCTGGTCAAGGGTTCTCACTTGCTTATTCTCTTGTTTTTCAAGTTGCCTGGGAAATATTTTGCAATGCAGGCTTTTGGGATCATTCTACAAGGTGACAGAAACTACCTGACTTTTTTGGATGTGACTGTCGATCCTGATTGTGTCATCTGGCAATGAGTTGCCCCACACATTTGATTTCCAAGATGCAGTTCAGCAATGTATAAGGTCTTCAGGTGTGCTTGGACCTCTAGGCTGAACACAATTTTCTTTCTCCAGGTTTATTAGAGGTAAAAATTCACAGTGAGGAAATAGGTTCATCATCGCTATAAATATTTTAAATCTAGCCTTTCTTCATATTCTATTCTTGTTTGGCTTAGTAAAAGGCTGTGTTTAATATGTTCTCAGCAGACAAAATTTTACTAAATGCTTTAATTAAACTACTGAGATGGGATTTTTTTTTCTTTGGTTTATTTTGTTGTGTTTGTTTTCAGAATTCATAACTTAGCCTGATTCCTCTCATTGGGCACAAAGAGTGGATGCCTGGATCTATCACCTTCCCTTATTTATTGGTGTATCTAGGGCTAAAATTTCAAGCAGAGACAATGAGTTGGTCACAGTAACCTCAAATCTTTTTCCATAGCAGAATACACTGGCTCTACTTCCATGGGATACATTATACCCTCAGTAGTAGGCTAAAGTTAATCCAAGTATGACAGGGCTCAATAAAGCTGCAACAATGATGTATGAAAAATTCCTTTTATAAAATCATTGAAAGTTGAATTTTTTATGAGGTTGTCTTGCTCCCCTAGAAAAATAAACTAACAAATATGAAGCAGAATTTAATTACCACATGTAAATATGTATGGAGGTTTAATGATTGCAATGCATTGATTATACTAAGTTTAGTTTAACAGTCGATTATTAATATCCCTTATAAAGAAACTTGAAATTTAAAGTACATGGCATTAAGAACACAGTTGTCAAAGATTCAACTACAGTAATTTTAAGGTATTCTAACTAGTTGTATAAACTTGCTGCCTCTTTCAGATCCAGGCTTGCAAATAGAGGATCACATAACAAATCATCCTCTCACACAAGGTTGTGCTTCACTGTTTTTTTCTTCCTAAACTGGTGACATCAGCCTCAGAAAAAGAGATTTACAGGGAGTTCAAAGGATTCCAAATAGGCATGAAAAAAATGTCTGAAGAGAGTTCAAGGTTTCTGTCAGGCCATGGAAATGAACAGATATTCCTTGATCTAAAAGCAAAGCCCAAACCATCCTCATACACTTACTATTAATGCTCTGTGTTTTTATTATGCTTGTGAACTATCCACACACAGGAGAAGACTGAGGTTTTTATCCATATAGTCAATTTGTTCCAGTCCACATCTTTATTTCGGCTGAAGAAACCTATTATTAGCTCAAGCAGCAACTTTCCCAGTTGAAAACACATGTAGCATTTTAGTAATCTAGATTTATGTCAGGTAGGTCATGAACTTTTATTGTATTCCTGTGGTAAATAACATAAACAAGCAGAAAAGCTGTTGACCACTTGTAGTGAACTGGCTCCCCTATTTCAGTCTGAAGGCAGTTTCAATGAAGCAAAAAGAAAAAGCTTGCATAGAGCTGTTGAACCCACAACAAATTGATTTTTTCCACTGCTTTTTTTACCTCATGGAATTTCTACAATGTGAGAGCCAAACAGCTCCAGCTGAGATTTTTCCTCCTATTTTAAGGAGAAATTATACACTTACAACAAAATATCTTGCACATATCCAAACTCTAAACAATTAACTGGGTAAACACTTTGCTTAAGTGATAAAATAAATATTTTCCTGCTTCTATTTGTTGTTCATTTGTTTGCTGTAGGATTTTGCTATCTTCCAGCTCATTGAGTGGGCAGTTTATACAGAGTTTTCTTGAACAGATTGCACTTCTCAAAGGATTATTGGTTTCATACCTGAAAGCATTACACAAAAGCTTATAATTAAGGGCACAATTTGTGAAGTTAGGCTAGCAAAAAGCTTTTAAATCCCTGGCATCTTAGAACTTGCGTGTCATACTTCCTTCACTAGTGTGTTCAATATCTTCAATCTAACGTTTCTTCTTAGACTTTCTGAGATTATTGAGAGCTATCCTAGGTGTCTAGATCTTGCTTTGCTGTGTGGCACAGTCACACTCTCAGGACATATCTATAATGCAATCGGAAATGTGTCACCTCCATACACAAGCACACTTGTGGTAGCTCTTCCATAGCTGGCTCAAATGCCACGAGAAAAACTGCAGCATTTCAGAAGTGACTGTGTTTGCTCTCCTGAGCCACTTGGTATTTAAATGATCAGCCCTACCTTTTTTATTTACTATACATATGTGACATAGAATGGGTGAATTAATGCTTATTTTGAATATATATGTTGCAGTCACACTTGCACTATTGTTATGGCTTTAACTTGGGTTAAAGGATCACTAGAAATAGGCACCTCCAACTGTCAGTTCATCCCCTCCTGAAACATTGGAGACAAAGGATGAAACACCATCTGCAAGGTTTTTTTCCTCCTGTGACTGTAAGGTGAAAATGATTAGCATAGATGATTAGCTTAGACCAGCTGTGTTACTTCCAGTTGGATAAAGTTATATAAGGTGAATTAGTTTATTTCTTTGCTGAGCTGAGTCTTGAAGGTGATAATGCTATGTAGAAAAACTCTGTTTTCCACTAGAACGATGGGGATAGTCTTGCTTTCATCACGAGTGTTCTCAGTGGCTCACTAACTCAGCCAGAGCCATGATTTGGGTCCATGGATCCCACACACACAAAAAAAGAAACCAACAAAAAAAAAACAACAACAAAAAAAGTAGGGAAAGATTTTTTTTCCATCTGGATCAGTTCCTTCCTCTGGTCATACACTTCATTGTGCTTTTTACAAAGAAAAAGAATTGAGTAACCTTAGGAGGACAAGGGGTATCACATCGGTTTACAACTTCATAGACATATGCCAGAGCAAAGAAACTGTAAAGCTATGGTCTCAAAAATATTTTTGGTGTTCCCTTAAGAGCTGCAGCACTGAATATGCTGTTTGTTGTGAATCCCAGTCAATGAGTCTGGCTCTCCTCCATTGAATACTGAGGAAACTTTGAGGCCCCAAGTCAGGACTGCAAATTCCAAGTCCAGAGAAGGCCAACGGCTTTCATTCACTGCAGTACAAAGCAGCATAATTTGACACACCTTTTCTAACCTAAGCCCTGCAGCAAACACACCTTTCCTCCTGAGCTGGAGGATTGGATCCAGCTTTGGCACACTTCTGTTGCTTTACTTCATGAGCAAGGATACCAAGTCATCACTACTTCTAGTTTTATGTTGTTTGAATGAAGATCCAGACACTGATTTCCTCTTGGCAGTAAAATTTTTTGGAAGAGCCCTCTGGACCCTGAAGCAGTTCCTCTGAGCAGTCCCATATCTGCATCTGAACATTCCCCACCATCCTCCCAGCTCTCAGTGTCAGCTCTTTGGACTGCAGGTTGATTTTTAAGGAGGGGCAGTCAGTCACACAGGCAGAAAATGCACCCTGTGTGCATAAAAGCATCAAGGTTGTACAAAGAAATGTATTTGTCTGGTCATATATCACCAACTCCAAGCACACAAACACATGATCCAAAAACTGAACAAAAATTTGATAGAACAGGGTATTCTGTTGTTGGGGGTTTTTTTCTTCATTTTCTTTCCCCCATCCTGCCCCTCTGGGGCATCTTTGGAGAGAAGTTCCAAAAAAATGAAAATTCTGGAACTTTGCTGGTGTGAGATTTCCTTTCACACATTACATTTTACACAAATCTGCTTATTTTTATTATGAAAAATATTACTTTGCCATAGTAAGTCAGATATGACAGCCACCTCCAGTCTCAACAATTACTTTTCACTACTTACAAAAGCTATTTTTAAAAGTAACTTGTAATTAGATTAGTGAAGCAGTTTAACAGACTAAGGATATATTGAATAAGTGAGCAGAAATGTTTAATCCAGAATGATTTACAGAGAGGACCACATGTAATTTTTTCTTCTGATGCAATATTCCAAAGTCCTAATCTTTGTACTTGCATATGTCAAAATAGCAGAAGTCAGTCTTTAAAATTAATAGCAAGGCCCAGAAGTCCACATTCCTCCTCTGCATATTCTTACATATGCTTGCAGACATCATATATGTGCGCATGTTAATGCATGTGTTGTGTGTACATGTGGCAATGAGTAGAAGTGTTTCTGGTGGTGGAGGTTTACAAGGAACGTGGCTCGTATACATTAATTGATTATATGTATGTTGTCATCCATTTGTATGAGCTGCAATGCATGAATCAAAGCACTTTGATCTACAAAGGTATTCCACACAACATGGACTCGTTGCCATAGCATTTATCATGCAAAGTCTAGCCCCAGTTCATTGCTGAATTAAATACATCTCCAAGCAGCTATAAACAGAGCACAAATTCTGTAATATATTCTGTGGCAGAGAATCCATGTCAATATAGCAGCCATTCTCACCCCACCAACTATGGATTTCTTTTTTTTTAATGTAAGCAATTGTGTCTCAGATGCAGAGAGTAATTTCTTCTGCCTCTTATGTATATGTATTTTTTAATTTTTGGCTCCTTTTCTCTTTTTAGCTTGATTTATAGCTTAATTGAAATGGCTTTTCCTACTGCTTCCTCATATTCATAGTAGCTAAATAATGAACACCATTTTCCTCATTCTCAAACATACTGTGTGTTCTCTTTGAGCCAGGATCTGCACCATACTTTTATGAGATCATAAAAATGTTAAAGGGCAGTCAACTCTACTCTGACACTTCTGGAATCAAGAAGACCTGACAAGTGGGATCACAGCTTTGATTTTGTAAAGTCTGATTTCGAGATGTCATTCTGCTTTAGATTTCTTGTATGGACTTTGGCATGGCCATAGAGTGTCTAAGCTCTGTGTATTGTGTTCATCTTCTGTAACAATGGACAGAGATGCACTATGCAACACCAGTGGTAAGAATGGAGTTAAAATCTGTTCTTCCCTATAATTTATACGTAAAAAGGCATCTTGGGGTGATTTTATGACAATACTGTATCCCTCATCATCTTCTTGATCTCAAGTGTACCTTTAAATTGACAAGGGGGTTTGTGTCCAAACTGACACAAAAGGTATAGAAGAAAATGAAGTGCAATACAGAAAGAGTTAGGATGGCACAAACACAATATCTGGGTTTTAATGGTGCATCCTTTCATGCACATTTTACAAGAAAACTGCAAATACTCTGAATCACAGAATCACATAACCACAAAATCACAGAATATGCCAAGATGAAAGGCACCCGCAAGGATCATTGAGTCCAACGCAGGGCCCTGCACAGCACCATCCCCAGGAATCACATCATGTGCCACTCTCATCTGTAGAGAGTGGTAAGGTCTCTCTGGAGCCTCATTTTCTCCAGGCTAAACAACCCCAGCTCCCTCGGCCACTCTTCATAGGACTTGTGCTTGAGACCCTTCACCAGCTCCATTGCTCTTCTCTGGACATGCTCCAACACATCAGTGTCCTTCTGGTAGTGAGGGACCCAGAACTGGACACAGCACTCAAGATGCAGCCTCACCAGTGCTGAACACAGGACAATCACTGCCTTGGTCCTGCTGCCCACACTATTCTTGATCCAGGCCACAATGCCACTGGCCTTCTTGGCCACCTTGGCACACACTGGCTTGTGTTCACCCAGATGTTGACCAGCACGCCCCGGTCCTTTTCTGCCAGGCAGATTTGCAGCCACTCTTCCCCCAGACTGTAGTGCTGCAGGGGGTTGTTGTGACCAGAGTGGGACCCAGCACTTCACCTTATTGAACTCCACACTGTTGGCCCCTTCCCATGAAATCAGTCTGTTCAGATCCCTCTGTAGAACTTTCCTGCCCTCCAGCACACTGACACTGCCATCCACCTTAGTGTTGTCTTTGAACTTACTGAGTGCTAGCTTGTACTGATCAAGGCAGAAACATATGGTGTCTGAAGCAGGAGGTGGTTCTCGGGCTTGCAGGAATGCTTCTGTCTTTCACCTCCTAAATTCTGCCACTCTGCCGTGCCAGGCATCTGAATAATTTCTCAGACAGCTCTAATTTTTAATGACTTTGTCTGTCATTACCAAAAGAAATGTGGCAAAAGACTTGTACTGTTTTGTATGGTATTATGACACAGATGACACACTTTTGTTTTAAATGGCAAGTTTAACTTTGTAATTGTTTCTCTAAATGAGACAAGTAGCTTGCTGCAAGATGTGGTTGGGAGGAAGAAAGCACAAAATATGCATGTTAGTAGGATTGCAAAGAATACTCCTCGGACATACTAAGGGTTCATTACATAAACTAAAGGGCTTTATTATCTAGCAGCATAACTTGAGCTTTGCCAGGGGTTTAGAAAACTGTTTTTGCTTGAGTGGCACAGAATAAGGTTTATAGGAGGGGAATAGCATCTTTTGATTATAGCAGATGAGACAGCAACAGACATCAGTTTAGGACATTAATTCTGACAGGCAGAGTGGCTGAGCAATACTTGGAGCTTTGAACAAAACTAGGTTGTCTTCCCAGATCTTGTGTCTTGTGTAACCTCAGTTAATGTATTCCAAAGAAAATGTAAGGAATTTTCCTTTCTTCTGCAACATGAATGTTGTGGGGAAGCACAAAGTAATGCTTTTAAACTGGACAACAGGTAGGATAGACACAGATTTAGATTTTATGGTCTACTAGCTCAGTATGTTCTCCTATAAGTTATAGGGTATCATGAAGAAGGTTGTGCTCAATCTCCTGCCAGTACCAGTAAATTTATATGAAAAAAGAACAGGTCAAATTTCCATGGGATACAGAACATATCACTTAGGAGCGTTGAGAGATATCAGTCAGTTTTGCTTACTCTCTACGTTATAACATTTGAAGGGGGAATATGGACAAGAAGAACAATTTGGAGCCTGGTTTTTAGATTGTGGAAATATCTAGTAAACCAACAGAGGTGCTGGAAGTCAGGAAAGGAGTCAAAATAATGGAGAAGCAATACTATTCACTTCTTATTTAATTTGTATTTTAGGGATTCATCTACATAAAAAGATTATTCTTATTACCCATAATTTCATCAAAATTGCCTCAAATTCTGTATAAATTCTCCTCTTAAAATGTGAAACTGTTGATGTGTCTGTATAGTTTGCTAAGAATTTTGTCTGCCTTCTTTGAAGAGACAATAATTTGTCAAAACTTAGTTCTGTATTGTTATTTATCCTAGCTATTGTCTATAAATCACAGCATACTGATTTATATGAAAGCCAGGTAAGAATGGTATAGCCCAATAATCTTAAATTTAAAAAAGGAGCAGAGCATGAAAGAAAGGTAGTTAATTGCTTATGTCATTGGGCCAAGCAGTGCAGTTCAGGTTCAGACATCCCTCAAGGGAAGACATGAAAATGCCAAGAAACTGAGAAAAATATGACAGAAGTAAGATCTAAAAGGATGCTGATGACACAGCTTTTTAATAAAGTCCTCTATTTCACAATGTAGACCAATTTGTATTCCTTTCTGGAGGTTCATTATAAACTTGTGTTATTCCTTCTTCCGACATCATCTTGTCATTTAAAGAGCTTTCCAGTAGTCCAAAGAGAACACCTTAAAACTGTTATGCAAATGTATTGACAGGAACAAAGCAACAGATCTGAAATATTTGGTTCCAGTCATTTGCATTTCAGCTGCACAATGCCTAAAACGTTGTAAGCATTTGTTTGGTAACATTTGTGTGGGATGAATATAAACAACAGATATAAAAGTGTTCTTCAAATAAACCCACTTGTTGAATTGTTTAAAAACAAGTTGGCGAAAAAGGTTGTGGTATGCTTTTTAAATAAGATATTTATATAAAAGTCAGTTTATCAAAACTTTGGAAAGAATGAGAGGAAAACATTGCTGCATTATCTCTAAACTCAGAAAAAATTCTTGGCTATTACTTCTGCCTCTCCTTTCAAATCACAAGGAATTAGAAATAAAGTCCTGTTCTTAAATACAAAGCCAGAATTGAGAGCATCCAAGAATTGGTTAATTAGACTTACTAAGAAAGAATATGAACCATACTGATATGCATGCTAGTTCTGTTTTGTCTTTTGCATATTTGGTGAATTTTTTAACATGGAAAAAAAAAAAAGGCAATAATTTTCTCCAATAAATCTTCACTGTAACTAGCTACATGAAACAGGTCAGAAGATAATCTTGTATTTACAAATGTATGACAAATGCATTGCTGATGATGAGTAGCCTCTGAATTTTCATTCCAAAGCCTCTTAAAGGTTTGGAATAAAATGGCTTTGTTTGTACTACCACAGATGAACTCAAAGCTCATTTTGCCAGCCTCTAAAAAATCAATATGTAGAATTGGTAGAATTACCAAAGTTTTTTTAATTTATGAAATTAAAGAACCACCCAAACTTATGCAAGCTCAATTTCCTGCAAACAGACTTCCTCTTATATAATCACCTTTAAACTCATACTAAACAGATTTTATTTTATCTTTTAAAAATCTGTATTCTTCTTATATTTTTGTCTTTAAATAGTGAGTGCTCATCATATTACGTCCATGCAAACAAGCACATTGTGGTCTAGAGTCTTTGCTAAATTGAGTTAAATTAAGTAATAATTGTTTAACTTAAAAGATTCAAAAGCACTAAAAATCCACATGCTGTAAGCTATGAATTCCTTTTTTGCACTTTACAGTGAACAGTTTCTGAAATATCCCTGTCATATACACGTTGAGGTTAGGGGTGCAGATTATACTTCTATGATTTGCATCCCAGTCTAAGATCAAAACCATCAATGTTTCTATGTGAATGTATCAATGAGGAAATGAACAATTAGAGTTTTAGCCACATGAGGGGATGATGGTGCAAGTCTCAGTAGCCAAGTGACAGTCATGCAAAGCAATCAACATGCCCAGCAATATTTTGTGTCCATAGGAGATATAGGCAAACAAGTCAGAATGTATTTGCAGCAGGAATTAATAATTTACACTTCATATATCAACCTTGCAATTAGATTGCATCCAAAAGAATGAATAGGGTATCACATCAGATGCCCACCAATGTGAGTCATAGGGGACTCTCCTCAGATGGGTGCAGGATCTAGTTTTAGGTAAAGAAAGAACTGAAGAACTATCAATTGGAGCATTTTACTTCTTTATTTCAAGAACAAGATCAAAATTTAAATCAATAAATATTTCAATACCTGGTTGTTTTAATGTCTGCTAAAATCTTAAGGCACTGTTTCTCATTGAGATCCTGAGCTATGTGTCCCTTGAAAAAGAAGGGAGGCATTGAGTTGCAGTAATATCATATTTCCATTAATGACACAGAAGTATAATTGTATCTCTTGGAAGGCAAGGGTTAAGAATGAGGGAGGTAAAAAAGTATGCCGGATAAGTAGAAGTAGGGAAAAATGGATTTTGAATTTTGATCACATATCAGCAAAAGCAGTTTTTAAGATATATCTGTGTAACATTTGCAATCACTTTGCATTTACTGTGTATTTCTAAAAAGTCCAAATTACATTGTTAAAGGATAATATTTGCATTTTTTTTAACATCCACTACATTTTTATAATAGAATTGTGTATTCAGACAGTAGTAATGTATAGATTCTTTTTATTTTAAAAGAAAAAGTTGATCTAGACTCTGGAGGATATCATCTTCTTTTTCTCCTTTTTCTTTTCCTTTTTCTATAGGAAACATAGAAACTTATACTTACATTTAAAATACATAAGAAAAAATGTTACAAGAGACATTTGGCACAACCACTCTGAAGACCACCTTCCTTACATAAATATTTCATATGAAGATCATCTGCTATTTCTACAGACTATACATAATGACTAAAATCAATTGCAGTGATTCAAACCACCATCGGCGTTTCTTCCATCTCATATGTAAAGAAATATATGCTGATGCTTTGATTTACTAACCCATAGTACTTGATGAAATTATTCCAGCAAAGTTACTAGAATGTAAAACTAAAAGTATGTTATAGAAGTTTTCACCATATACAGAAAGCTATTTTATTGACTTTATTAAACTATGACTTAAGAATTTTATTCTTAAAATATATTTTATAGCAAAAAAACCAAAAATATCCTAAATAATTCTTCAGTGACCTATCTTCCATTGAGCCTCATTCTTGGCCTAAAATGAGTGAGAAAAGGTTCATTTAAAATTTCATTTCTAAATTGGAAGCCCTGCAGTCCTTCTAAATGTAGGTGGCCCCAGTCACCATTAAGGTCCCTTTACTGTCAATGATTCTGAGGTAGCAGGTCTAGTGTCTCTTTCTTCTGTACACTTTAGTTTACTATTTGGTTTTTAGTTCATTGTGTTCTTTTTCTCCTTCTTTTTCTCGTTCACTTTTCTCTTTTTTTCTCTTTCTGTCTTTCTGTCTGCCTGCCAGACTACCTATTCCCTCCATCTCTCCCTCTCCTTTGATTTAGCCTGTTTAAGCATAGCAGATTATTTACTTTATTTAATTCCTGGTACTGGTTTGTTTTAAGATGGAAGATTCTCTTTTCATCCGTTTAGAGGCATAAAATTAATGAAAACTAGTTGCTTAATCTGCTGGAATCTGTTCTGCCATGTTAAATGTGGAACAGTCTCCCAATCTACAACAGACACAGATTTTTGAAAGCTATTCAACAAACTGCTCCTTCTCAGAACTTGTCTGTTGGAGACAGCTGCATGTCCTCAGTCCCAGAATCACAGAATGGCTTGGGTTGGACAGGTCCTTGAAGCTCATCTTGGTCCAACCCCCCTGCCATGAGCAGGGACACTTTCCATTAAACCACCTTTCTCAAAGGCCCATCCAGCCTGGTCTTGAAGATTTCCAGGAATGGGACATCCACAGCTTCTCTAGGCAACCTGTTCCAGTGATTCACCACACTCACAGTAAATAACTTCTTTCTATTATCTAATCTAAACCTACTCTCTCAGTTTAAAGCTGTTCCCTCCTGTCCCATCACTACATGTCCTTCCAAAACGTACCTCTCCACCTTTCTTGTAAACCCTCTTTAGGTACTGGAAGGCTGCAAAAAGGATAATATGTCAGTAGAGACTTTATCAGATCAGCCAAGTAGCTGTAGAAACTTCCTCTTGATTGAATTATTCATTTTGAGCTCTGGTTTCCAAAAAAACCTCACCAGTCAATTTAAGTTCTATCCTAACTCTAAGATAATGGAATGGAAGGAATGTGTTACATCAAAGTTTCTATATGGTCTGCCTGCTCAGGTGAGAGAAATCTTCCAGCAAAGTAAGGAATCAAACAAATTTACTAAGACATCTGTTGTCAAACTGAAATTTGTATCAATATTGACTTTGTAGTTGTAAATCTGTATTTAGTTTGATACCAGTTCTCAACTGAGCTCATCTACAATGTTTAATACCCTGGTCCTGAATAGCTTTCCATTTATTGCTATGACAGTGAAGAAACCTGAGCCGTTATCCAGGAGACAATTAGTATCAGCAGCAACTAATCCATCATTTCTAACCTAACCCTCAGCAACTCCTGGCATTAGCTAAATTACCTGTGGAACCAATCAGGAATCACAGTCAGGGTAACAGATAAGGATCAGTTCATTAAAAAGAAATGGGAGAGAAAAATACAAAAACATTCTCAATCGGCTCTGTGGAGCACATGTGCTTTCAGTCTTATGAGGGACTAAAAGCAAAGCTGCCACAGAAATCCGTTATCTACACATTCAACTGTGGAAGAAGCCATAAGCAACTCTTACCCTTATTGCAACAGTTTGACATCTGTTGTACGTTTTCCTACAATGAGAGTGGTTAATTGGTTTATTTCTTTTCAGTATATTCAATTGAAATTCACTTGTTTAGGCTCTTTGAAGGACTACAACAATCTTTACTTTGTAAAGTAATCTTTACCGACAAAAATATATTGAGAATCTGAGGAGAAACCTGTTACAGTCATCTACAGATCTTTGGTATCATACAGCCAAGGACTGAGCCTGGTACGTTCTGATATATCTTGCTACATTTCATCTGTCTTTATTAGCAGTGGATCTTGGCAATTCTATGGATGATGAGTAAAAATTCATTTCAACAAATGCAAGAGCAAGAAACATGCACAAGGTGGCTTTCCCAATTCAAATTCAGCATTGGAAAGAGAGCTTAGAAGATGAGAGCTCTTTTCTGATGAGTATTCCTCACGCTTCCATTAAATATTCTGGGCTGAATTATTTTGTGAGTGGAGCAATGAGTCTGCACTTCCACATAGAGGCTTATGTAATTATTTCATTGATAATGTGTTTCTTGCACATTTGGGAATATTTCATCTTCCTGTGGACATTAGATCAGAAATGTGCATTTCCATTTATCTTTATGGTCCCTGAACTTTTGGGAATGCTGAAAAGAAATTCAGAAAATACCATCACAGCAGTATAATTTTCATATTCTGGATGCTTAGACTTGATTAACCTATTTTTAGGAAAAGCAGTCCTTCAGGTGAATTTTGCTCACCTATTGCGTTGGAATAATGTCCATGTGGCTTCTGTGGGGGAAAAAAAAAAGCTTTGAAGACATTTATACTACTTATTTTTGGAAAAAGAAGCACCAAGAAAACCTGCAGTTATAGGAAGTTAGGAGGTCGTTGAGATATGAGAAATCTTGCATTACCCACCACCTCTGCAACCAACACCACCAGCAGTTTCTGACCATGGTAATCAGTGGTAGTGAGTCTGCATTATATGTGATTGTCATTTCATTGAGTCACTTTCTGAAGCAAGCTGTCTGTGATCCTTTTTCCCTGCTGTGATGAAATTTCTAGAAAGGAGTCTCACAGTTTTTCACCATTCAGACAACATCTTTTTCCTGAAATCATTTATATTTCAACTGCGCTGACCTACCTCTTCTGCTGTGATAGTGGCTGTTATATGAACCTGAAAAGGAACAGAAAACTTTAATTTTCTCAAAAATATTCTACTATTACCCTTAATGTCTTCTATATCTATTTTTTGTTGATCAGCTTTTGAATCCTCTCTTTCAACATTTTGGTGCTCAAGACTGCTGTAGTCCTGACTTAACCATATAACAGCCTGGCACTCAAAATGGCAGAAGTAAACAGAGAGACATTCTGACCTCAAATTAGTTTGAATCACAGGAGAGAACACATAGATTTTGGTATGTAACTGCTGATAATAGTACCACATATGTCTATTCTTGCTAACAGCAATGGGACTACATTTTCACTACTGCAATAGCATTGTAATACACCCGAAAAAAATTCCTTCCCAATGACAATCAGAAAATCATTGGTAAGTTAGAAGTCCTCTCTTCTTTCAAATTTTGAATGAAAACTTTACAAATCAGTCACAATTCAATAAATGGTCTAGATTCTAGTTGCATTGCCATCTTTGGTTCACAACTTACCTGATAAAATGATAGTTTAGGGAGAGTCTCATGGGATAACAGTTTCAGTTTAGAAAAAAAATCCCAAATATATGCAATGGTACATATTTTGGGCAATTTTTATATCTGTCCTACTGTGGAGATACAGCCAAAGTGAAACTAAATCTAATGATCACGCATTTGCCCTGGAATTTGAGACTATTTCAAACCTATGGAATGTCAAACTTTACAGACTTTTTTTCCTCATTACTTGGTCCAAATATTTAATTCAATGCAAATCTTCTGACTCTGATTTTTTCTTTCCAAACTGAAAGCTGTGAGTACAGCTACAGATTGGTAGACTGGTGTTCAGGCTTGATTTCTGATCCAAAGTCATTCATTTCAATGGTCTTTGGATCAGATCTTTAGAGAGCTTGTTTTCAGTATCCTCATGCCAGAAATCTGTAGTGAATAATTAAGTGCAGTGTCAAAACTGAGCCCCGCGTCCTCTGTTCATTATTCCTTTTGAAATTAATGTGTTTCCATGCATGGCTAAATTTTGTCTCTTTCTCTTTATCCCATTTTATATCTAGCACCTTATCTTATCTGTAGCTTTCTACCTAGTCAGTAATCTCTGATGTGGTACTTTTCCAAATACTTCTTGAAAATCCAAGTGTACTGTATCTGAAAAGTTTTACTTATCTGTCAGCGATATTTTCAAAGAGTTCTAACAGGTTATTTAAGCAAGACCTTCCTTGACTGAAGCAGTTTTGGACACCTTTAATGAACTGTAAAGCTGGTATTCTCCAATAACCTCCATCAAGACCTTTTCCACAAAGCTCATGTTAAACTAGGTGGCCTACACTTTCTCTTAAGCCTCTGTCTTCAAATAATGTACTTATATTCGTCACTTCTCAGTCCTCAGAAATCTCTTTCATACCTAGTGAACTCTTAATACAGAGCATTTAAAGGGTCACCAACATCTTACTTTGTTCTTTCACGAAATACATTTTTGTGTGAAGGGCATCCAAACATGTGGATAGCTTTGGTTCCTGTACTGTTAGTAAGTACACAAACAGAAGCATAGAACAAACATTTATAAGTTATCTAAATGAGGAAAGATGGTTTGGGAGGAGGGGAAAGGACATCCAAATCACAAGGTATATCTCTCACAGATGAGCAACAGATTTAGGAATTCTTTACAGCATGGCAATTATTTCTAACCAGGTATAACCCTCCTGAATACATTTTTTTAAAAAAAATCATTGTCTCTATCAGCTTTACCTGGCTCCTGAATAAACAAACTTTGCTTAAATAGCTCTTTGCATTTTTTCATAGATAAACTCCCGAATCAATAACTGTGTAAATATTTTGCCACTTCCTTCTCCCCATAATCTTCACTGGAATTATTTTAAAAGTTTGGGCTCTTTTATATTTTTAATAGCTTGTTTACAGTGGACGGCTAGAAATTCGACTCTCACTTGAATTTTTTTTCTTATACGTTGAAATGTGAACTGGATAAAAATTGGAATTATGTATTTCCATCTCTCCCATTGAATATCCCAATATTTCATTTTTCTAATCTAAAATAAATATTATATATTATATATTAGAAATATATATATAACGTGTAATATAGTGATATATAATATATTTAATATAAATTGTATGTTATATAATCTA